>JXCR01134834.1:70460-85255 GCA_002079205.1 Phalaenopsis hybrid cultivar
TTTCTTTAGTTTATTTGATCGAGCCTCACCCTCAACTCTTGTGTTTATCCTTCGGGATAGATACAGGATTTGAGGTAAAGAGCTCTTTCATTTAAACTATAAAAATTATGGGGTCAGTTTGACTTCATCTTTTTCAAAAATAAAATTTTTTAAAACATCCTTCCGAAGCGAGCAACGGGATTTCAATTCCGATGACCGACAGCTTCTTACAGGCAAACCCCACACCAAAAATAGTGCCGACAAGGAGCTTGAGGATTAGTGCCTAATCAAAAATTGGTTCTACATTTGATCTTTTTAAAGTATAAGACCAACTTNTAAGAAGCTTTAGGATTAGTGCCTAATCAAAGATTGGTTCTACATTTGATCTTTTTAAAGTATAAGACTTGAGAAACTCTTAAGCTTATAGATGTAATATAGTAGGTAAAGCTATTTTTAATGAAAATTTTTAAGTGGAGTATATAAAAGAACTAAATTCTAAATTTAGAAAATCTACTATATATTTCTGAATTAGATAGAAACTTATATTTTCATCTTTCTTAACTTTAAGAATTTCTAAGCTTTAAGTTGGTCTCATTTACTGAATATTTTTTCTAAATTAGACTGCTATATTTCTAAATCAAAATTTTAGTAACTCCTAAAGAAACTCATATACATATCATACATATTTAGTTTTTAAAGATTGAAGTGTCACTTGAGGATAAGAAACATTTTAAGTTTGGGGGATTTTGATACACCTAAAATATATAGTGTTTTTAGACATTTTCTTATACCTATTTTTGAGATATTGCGCTTTAATGGAAGATATTTTTGTGTTTTACTTGCAGATGCAGGTAAAAAGGGTGAAAAATGCTTAAATGGTGAAAAATGATCAAATTTGGTGCAAAAAGGTGAAAAGTGTGCAAAAAAGTTTAGTTAAGCGCCGGTTAATAGAGAAGGCCTTACCTAAGCCCCAAAGGACCCGCGCTTAAGCGCCAGTGGCAGTTATTGGGCGAGTAAANTTACACCTAAAATATATAGTGTTTTTAGACATTTTTTTATACCTATTTTTGAGATATTGCGCTTTAATGGAAGGTATTTTTGTGTTTTACTTGCAGATGCAGGTAAAAAAGGGTGAAAATGCTTAAATGGTGAAAAATGATCGAATTTGGAGCAAAAAGGTGAAAAATGTGCAAAAGAGTTTAGTTAAGCGCCGGTTAAATAGAGAAGGCCTTACCTAAGCCCCAAAGGACCCGCGCTTAAGCGCCAGTGGCAGTTATTGGGCGAGTAAATTCAATTTTTGTAAATTTTGAAGAGGTTTTTGAGACACCCATTGACTTAATAGGTGGTTATAACCACCATGGATGAAAATTATCATGAAATGATGCATATCTTGGGGAAATACATCGAATCAAGATATATTTTGAAGAGAAACCATGTAACCTTTTGGAAAATTATAAAAGAAAGAAGAGAGGACTTTGAAAAGAGTCCTGAAAAGGTCTGAAAAAGTGTNCAAATTTTGAAGAGGTTTTTGAGACATTCATTGGCTTAATAGGTGGTTATAACCACCATGGATGAAAATTATCATGAAAGAATGCATATCTTGGGGAAATACATCGAGTCAAGATATATTTTGAAGAGAAACCATGGAACCTTTTGGAAAATTATAAAAGAAAGAAGAGAGGACTTTGAAAAGAGTCCTGAAAAGGTCTGAAAAAGTGTGGAGGTCCTGAAAGTATTGGAAAGTTATGAAAGTTCTCATTTGGGGAGTTAGTTCGAAGAGATTTTNTTTAGTTTAGGTAATTATCTTTTTATTAAAAATAAAAAGTTTGTTGTTCAATAGTGCATTGTGTATTCTCCCTGTGGGTTCGATATTCAGGTTTTAATCAAAAAATCATATATTATTTGATAACGATACATATTCTTGTGTAGTATCCCAATATATAAAAATTAAAAGTTAAATTCTTATTTTTCTTCAAGATTAAGTTTTTTGTTTTGTTGCAAAGTAAGGAAATATATGTGAAATATAATATGAATTATTGTTGTACTTTACATATTAGCAATATCCAGAGATCAGAATTCAAGGTTGAGTTTTCAAGGTTGGACATGGAAAAGTCAAGTGTGAGTGGCTCAAAATAGGAACAGTTATTTTGGAGTCAAAGAAGTAATATGTAGGGGATGCTATAGATCTTGAAGCGAACCTCAATAACCTGTCAAACTATCTTATTGTTTGGCTTTACATTTTGAGAGTGAATTTATTTAGAGTTTAAGGCTTACATTTGTACAATATCTGATCATGCAAATAACCTAAGAAGATAAGAGGATTTATGTCATACCGAATGACAACCTCAAAATCCTAAAAAATGTTAGGACTTATACTTCACAACATGATTACACAAAAGCCTAAGAGGGAGTGAGAATTTATGTTACACTAAAGGAACAACCTCGAAGTCCTACGTGCTTTTGTTTTTTAAGACTAAGGATTGTTTTACTGAAGTAGATATGCTTCATTGTTGATCCTTGATCATCCTCAGAAGTTGTCCTCCGTCTACTTGCAGCTTACTCCGAGCTTATTATTGTGATAAATATAGGTTTAGGGTTTGAGTGTGAACATGCAACTGTTGAGTCATGGCCTACCGCAGGGTTCCACCTAGCATATGTCCTAATGTTATCGACCTTAGGGGCCTTTGTAATATCATTAAATTAAACATGTTGTAGAAGTCTAGTAAAGTGCAGTAAAAAGTAAAGCAAACATGCATACCTGGGATTCATGCCGCTATTGCAAGACTAGTGCACTAAAAAAGGCATAATAATGTGCAACAATTAAAGAAAACCCAAGGAAAACACAAGCGAGTAAAATAAAACACAATGCCACATATAAAAGACCGAAGCTTGATGTAAGAATTTAAGTTATGAGAGAGCTTAGAATCAGGATTGGAGGTCCTAAAAATTCTTCCCGAAGGACTTCGTAGGCAATCATAAGCATCATGTATGTGAGGCCAAACATAAGGTAAAAAGCTACCAGCCAGGAACCACAGGAAAGGCAATCCCTAACCTATTTTGTATGACTGACACATGAACTTGTTCCAAGCAATATTTTAAAAGTTAAATTTCAATTTTTCATGCAAAAGTAGCTTGAGTTTGTAAACATTTTTGGAAAAAAAATATAAGTTTCATTCAATAAGTACATTTTACTATTATTTGTGTGTATTTTAAAAATTGAAATCTTCATGAGTCAGTCACATCGACGAGCTAAGACTGCCAACTACATATGAGAGCAAGGGATAACTTTTTACTAAATGTTAGGGAGCAGTAATGTCAAAACCCTTTCACAAGTTCAGGATATGCATTACTCCTCAAATATCTAAATTTCATCATCATCATCGATCTTACCACCAGAACCCTCAAACTTACACTAGCTTGATGATCCATATGTGGCATTTTGAATATCCCTAGTTTCCTACAAGGGTTTAGACACTTTATTCAAGGCCCATACCCTTAAGATTTGGGTTTTACTGTAGGATAAGTTATAACGGGGGATTTCATTTATGTTTTAATTAAAAGGGTCCCGCATCATATCTTGGTGGGTCCCTAAGGTATTGAGGATGATTTTATTCAGCAAATCACAGTAATTCTAAATGTCCTATGAAATATCTAAAATCTTGCAAGGGTGTCTGAAGAGTAACTCTAGATAACCTCGGAATATCTTGGATCATTTCAAGTTCATTTTGGTCGTACTACGTTATTAATTTGATCACCCAGAGTTAAGTTAAAGTTTTATTGGATGGCATTAAATTGTGATGAATTTTCATATTTCAATTAATCCATAAGCATGGGGCAAATGATTGATTTCAATATCTGATAAAGAGTTATGTGGATGAACTCTTCTAGGGGTGTATTTATTATGCTTAAGGAAATTTTACATTCTTACTTCTTGATTGAGTTTGAGCTTGTAGTGTTTTAAATGTGTTGAGTTCACTTATGATTCTACTTCATTCATTAGCTAACCCTCAAGTGATATTAAATCAAACCTAGTTCACTATTAAGTTCTTAAGGTTTAGGGATACATTTGTAATTTTGAAAAGTTTTACAAAATGGATTGATCTCTAATGAAAATGATTAGATTTTGTTCAACCGCTAGTTGGAGGGTTCAATTTAATGAGTTGTAACTTCCTAAGTCAAATTCCTTTACTTTGACTCATTCAAAATTTCATTTCTTTCAATTCACAACAATTTATGTAATTACAATTTTGCCCTTTTGTAGAAAATGCTATGAATGAGTTGCTACCCTATTTGTCCCTTATGTCTCAATCATCCTTACAAATCAATCATCATAATTTAATACCCTTCCCTCTGATATAATCCTAAAGGTTAAGGTTAAAGTGTAAAATTCCAAAATTACAACTTTGCCCTTAGAGTTTATTCCCCCTAACTCTCATATTTTAATTCAAATGGTTATGAAACTTCACTGATATCTTATTCATGAGTTAATTGAAACATCATAGGAGAATTTATATTTTTCTAATATTTATTTATTTTTTAGAATTATTTTAGTCCATAAATATGAATTTTCAATGTTAATTAGTTTAATTAATCAAAATATGTTGTCTATCCTAAAGAAAATTTCATTGTGTTCCCATAGGCAAGAGGACTACTTAGGATAAGTTTCATGAATTTTTGAATTATATTTTAATTTTTATGATTTTTAGTTAATTTTAATGAATAAATAAATAAATAATACATTTTATTTTGAAAATTTAGTTTTTTTTTGTTTAACTTTTGTGACTTTGATAAGCTTAGAGAACATGATTCTACATTTTTCTGTTTTTTATAATTATTTTAATCCAAAATATAAAAATATATATATAAATACTTAAAATATATTTTTTATATTTTAAAAAATTTGTAAAGGCATTTTTAACTTGTTGTCTCTACTCAAGGAAAATTTGTGACATTTTGAAAGATATTTGTATATTTATAATTTTTTATTATTTTAATTATTTTAAATTAGAAAAAAAACCCTAGAAAATACATTTCTTACTTTAACTTCCTTTTTATTTTTCGTAAGTACCTCTTAATTCAAGGAGTTCACCAAACTTGATTTTACAATTTTCTAATTTTTACTTTATTTTTTATAATTATTTTAATTAAAACAAGGGTAAGTAGCTTAAATAATTAGAGCTTTTGATGCTAAGAGTGTTCTCTGACTTTGGAAAAATCAAAGAATTTCCCTTGGCTCATGAAAAATAAGGCCCCAAAATTTCATGTAATTATGATAAATATTTAATTATTTATGGATTAATTAATCTTTGGATTTTTTAATTAATTAAGAACTAAATATTAAATAAATATTTTTAATTTTTGGTTCATAATATTTTCATCTGTTCAACAAGCACAGAAGTATTTTTATTTTATTTTTGTGATTTTTTACACCAATATATGATTTTTTAAGTTATATATATTTTCTATATTTAGTTAATTCAAAAAACGTCTAATTTCTTACTTATCCACGCCGACACCACCTCATTCTAGACAGATCCAACGCTTCATGTGCCGCTCCACCATTTGATGTGCTCTCCACCTCATTTGTCATGTCAATTCATGGTTTTGTCTCAATAAACCTTCAAAAAATGCGAGTAAAACTAAAATAAAATCGACATAACACCGGAATAACACCGAGAAAGCTCCATCAAAACCACACGACATATTTATATTGGTCACACCTTCCACGTAGCAACCCTGTCAGCTCAAGGTTCACGCTCTGTTTCTTCATCCAGGTCAATTTCTACCTTTAATTTAATGCACGCGCAAACGGATGACATCCAGTTATCATCCCCAAACTAGCCCTAAACTGAGAACTGTCCACACTAAAATGCTAAGATCTTACTCAATACTCAACCAAATTAAGTGTGGTTTAATCCTACACCTTCATCTAAGTTAGAGACACATATCCATATGGCTAAGTGGACATGAAATGTTCATTTGTTTCATAAAAGCCCAAAACTGAGATAAAAATAGGAGTTTTGATGTTGTACCTTAACCAAAGAGGTGATGCCTTAATTAGATGGGTTGAGAAACTTCGCCTTGGTCGTACGAACCTCCTCTAATTGTTGATTTAAGTTGTCGACAGGTCCAAGTATGAACTCGACCAAAAGATAACTCGGGTTTGGTCTAGGGCTATGGTAGAGGGCCTGGGAAAGTAATATTTTTATTGTAGGAATGATTTTAATGTGTGGGGAAGCTTTTGAGATAGTAAATTTTGAGTTTTGGTGTAGTTGATTTGGTGGCCAAAAAAATGTCCTGGATTGGAACTTCAAAATTAGGGGTTTGAGGTGGAACAGAAGGGCTAAAAACGATGGGGATGAAGTTCACAGGGTTGTGGGAAGGCTTTAGAATCAATTTGGTAGGGCTTCGCTAGGGTTTGTGCACACATTCCCTTTTTCTGTCGTGAAAGGTGGTGAATTGATAGGTTGAAAATGGTGATCAACTGGTCAAGCCAGAGGGTGGAAAATGGTGCTTATGGGGTGTTGACATGTAGGCAAGCCTCCAATGGGAGTGGAAA
Organism: Phalaenopsis hybrid cultivar; assembly: GCA_002079205.1. NCBI lineage: Eukaryota > Viridiplantae > Streptophyta > Magnoliopsida > Asparagales > Orchidaceae > Phalaenopsis > Phalaenopsis hybrid cultivar. The sequence goes on from JXCR01134834.1 coordinate 76,999, forward strand.
AAGTAGGATGGGTGGATATTTAAGTTTTCTTATGCGTGACTCTCTATTTTGGGATTTTCAGCAACCAAGGTGGTCTGCCAAGGTGTGGGAGGTTGCTATCATGCTGAGGGAGTGCGTAGATGGATAATAGTGTAGTGAATTGCCTTGTGCCAAGTGTCCAATGATTAGATGTAATAAGAAGGGTTTTGAATTGATTTTGCACTTAACTTGGGCTAGTCATGGAAACATGTTCGGGGTGGTCTCCAAATATCTGAAGTTATTAGACAGCTTCGGGAAGAGGGTGGTTATGTCACTATCCAAGCGACTAGGGATTATATTTATTTTATTTTGGTTAAAGTAAAACATTGGAAATAGTAATGTGCTTTTGGCCAAGAGTGGAAAGAGATTCCTCCACTTTCCATTTGGGGGAGTGTATTTGTGCAGAGTGTGCAGAGTTCAGACGGTATACATAGGAATCACCGTAGTTTGGAGGTGTTATTGGCGAGGATTTGAAAATGAGGGTGTCACTGCGGGGTTATTACGTGGTGAGGGGGTGTTATGACGAAGAGTTGCACTGTGGTGTAATTAGTAACAATATTATAGTTGTATTATGATGTTATTAGGGCTTCAAAACATTGTACTTGGTGGTTATGCAACAGTAGTTTTATTATGGGGGCACTGTGGTAGAATTTCAGTGTTATTGGCGTGTAATCTTGGTGTTTTTGTGGGGTTATGTCGCGGTCCTGGGATGGTGCTATTTGGGTATGGCCATGACAATGAAGTGATGGTTTCTTTGGATGTTATTGGTGGTGTTACTGCCTTGAGTTTAGCCCAAATTAAGCCCAAACCAAATTTAAGCCCTTTTAACACTTTAATTCAACTCATAGACACATGACATAAGAACATTAATGAATTTTAGTGATTGTCATGAAGAAAATTTGAGTAGGAATTTGGCTATTTTTATTTGTGTGGATTTTATGTGAATTAAAGTTGATTTTGGATTTGAGGTGAAATTTGATGTAAATTGGANTAATTAAAACAAGGGTAAGTAGCTTAAATAATTAGAGCTTTTGATGCTAAGAATGTTCTCTGACTTTGGAAAAATCAAAGAATTTCCCTTGGCTCATGAAAAATAAGGCCCCAAAATTTCATGTAATTATGATAAATATTTAATTATTTATGGATTAATTAATCTTTGGATTTTTTAATTAATTAAGAACTAAATATTAAATAAATATTTTTAATTTTTGGTTCATAATATTTTCATTTGTTCAACAAGCACAGAAGTATTTTTATTTTATTTTTGTGATTTTTTACACCAATATATGATTTTTTAAGTTATATATATTTTCTATATTTAGTTAATTCAAAAAAGCTCTAATTTCTTACTTATCCACGCCGACACCACCTCATTCTAGACAGATCCAACGCTTCATGTGCCGCTCCACCATTTGATGTGCTCTCCACCTCATTTGTCATGTCAATTCATGGTTTTGTCTCAATAAACCTTCAAAAAATGCGAGTAAAACTAAAATAAAATCGACATAACACCGGAATAACACCGAGAAAGCTCCATCAAAACCACACGACATATTTATATTGGTCACACCTTCCACGTAGCAACCNCCCTTCAAAAAATGCGAGTAAAACTAAAATAAAATCGACATAACACCAGAATAACACCGAGAAAGCTCCATCAAAACCACACGACATATTTATATTGGTCACACCTTCCACGTAGCAACCCTGTCAGCTCAAGGTTCACGCTCTGTTTCTTCATCCAGGTCAATTTCTACCTTTAATTTAATGCACGCGCAAACGGATGACATCCAGTTATCATCCCCAAACTAGCCCTAAACTGAGAACTGTCCACACTAAAATGCTAAGATCTTACTCAATACTCAACCAAATTAAGTGTGGTTNACTCAAGGTTCACACTCCGTTTCTTCATCCAGGTCAATTTCCACCTTTAATTTAATGCACGCGCAAACGTATGACATCCAGTTATCGTCCCCAAACTGGCCCTAAACTGAGAACTGTCCACACTAAAATGCTAAGATCTTACTCAATACTCAACCAAATTAAGTGTGGTTTAATCCCACACCTTCATCTAAGTTAGAGACACATATCCATATGGCTAAGTGGACATGAAATGTTCATTTGTTTCATAAAAGCCCAAAACTGAGATAAAAATAGGAGTTTTGATGTTGTACCTTAACCAAAGAGGTGATGCCTTAATTAGATGGGTTGAGAAACTTCGCCTTGGTCGTACGAACCTCCTCTAATTGTTGATTTAAGTTGTCGACAGGTCCAAGTATGAACTCGACCAAAAGATAACTCGGGTTTGGTCTAGGGCTATGGTAGAGGGCCTGGGAAAGTAATATTTTTATTGTAGGAATGATTTTAATGTGTGGGGAAGCTTTTGAGATAGTAAATTTTGAGTTTTGGTGTAGTTGATTTGGTGGCCAAAAAAATGTCCTGGATTGGAACTTCAAAATTAGGGGTTTGAGGTGGAACAGAAGGGCTAAAAACGATGGGGATGAAGTTCACAGGGTTGTGGGAAGGCTTTAGAATCAATTTGGTAGGGCTTCGCTAGGGTTTGTGCACACATTCCCTTTTTCTGTCGTGAAAGGTGGTGAATTGATAGGTTGAAAATGGTGATCAACTGGTCAAGCCAGAGGGTGGAAAATGGTGCTTATGGGGTGTTGACATGTAGGCAAGCCTCCAATGGGAGTGGAAAAAGTAGGATGGGTGGATATTTAAGTTTTCTTATGCGTGACTCTCTATTTTGGGATTTTCAGCAACCAAGGTGGTCTGCCAAGGTGTGGGAGGTTGCTATCATGCTGAGGGAGTGCGTAGATGGATAATAGTGTAGTGAATTGCCTTGTGCCAAGTGTCCAATGATTAGATGTAATAAGAAGGGTTTTGAATTGATTTTGCACTTAACTTGGGCTAGTCATGGAAACATGTTCGGGGTGGTCTCCAAATATCTGAAGTTATTAGACAGCTTCGGGAAGAGGGTGGTTATGTCACTATCCAAGCGACTAGGGATTATATTTATTTTATTTTGGTTAAAGTAAAACATTGGAAATAGTAATGTGCTTTTGGCCAAGAGTGGAAAGAGATTCCTCCACTTTCCATTTGGGGGAGTGTATTTGTGCAGAGTGTGCAGAGTTCAGACGGTATACATAGGAATCACCGTAGTTTGGAGGTGTTATTGGCGAGGATTTGAAAATGAGGGTGTCACTGCGGGGTTATTACGTGGTGAGGGGGTGTTATGACGAAGAGTTGCACTGTGGTGTAATTAGTAACAATATTATAGTTGTATTATGATGTTATTAGGGCTTCAAAACATTGTACTTGGTGGTTATGCAACAGTAGTTTTATTATGGGGGCACTGTGGTAGAATTTCAGTGTTATTGGCGTGTAATCTTGGTGTTTTTGTGGGGTTATGTCGCGGTCCTGGGATGGTGCTATTTGGGTATGGCCATGACAATGAAGTGATGGTTTCTTTGGATGTTATTGGTGGTGTTACTGCCTTGAGTTTAGCCCAAATTAAGCCCAAACCAAATTTAAGCCCTTTTAACACTTTAATTCAACTCATAGACACATGACATAAGAAAATTAATGAATTTTAGTGATTGTCATGAAGAAAATTTGAGTAGGAATTTGGCTATTTTTTATTTGTGTGGATTTTATGTGAATTAAAGTTGATTTTGGATTTGAGGTGAAATTTGATGTAAATTGGATTTGATTTTGAATGATGTGTGAGATTTGATGCACAATGATGAGGCTTTGTCAATTTTGTATCCATGGGATTTGTATTCAAAATTTGGATTTGGGTTTTTGGTGAGTTTGAGATGGATTTAGGATTTTGGGGTGATCTTTGAGTGAATTTTGTGAGGAGGGGGTGTGCAATATAAGTGAAGTGGAGTGAGTGCGAGGTGCCTGAGCCATGCAAGGTCATAAAGGGTATTCCTAGGGCTTTAAAGTCCTGTGGGAACTTATTTTTGATTCTTCAAATGTTGGTTTCAACCACTCAAGTGATAGAGGTTTATGACAATCCAAGTGAGACTTCAAAAAGAGCCAAGAAGTGGTTTGAACTTCTACGTAGGGTGGGTTCCTTCACTAGTCCTTTACGATAGTCAATAGAAAAGTTTTCTGGTTAGATCCTAACTCCTAAGAGAAAGAATTTATACCTCACCAAAATTGAGGTCAATAAGAGACGAATAAGAAAAATTGTGGCAATATTATATATGTTGTACGAATACTACAACTCATACGTTGACTGAACTCCTTGCATGACATATATTTATACTGGTGATAAATAGATTGGGGATTTACTACAATGACACTCTACAAGATTCAACAACATTTTGTATGACACGACCTATATTTATGGATTTGCTTGATGAATTATATAAGAATCACTGACTTCATGACTCATCAAGAATGATAACCAGAGATGTGTTAGCAATAACCATCTATATTTTTTCACAGAATGAATCAATTTAAGGAGTGATAAAGAGATTTCAGCATCATTGAAGACAATATGCATATATTTCTTAGTTGGGTTGAAGGCTCTTTTTGGTTTATCAATACAAATAATTAAGACAGAGGATCCAATATTCAAGAGGACTCCAACAAAGATTATAAATGACCGCGATATATGTCATTTCTTAAGGTAAATCTTTTAACTCATTATATTCAAAAGCCAAAAATGAGTAGAGTGGTTGTCACAACTTTATTTAATTTGTCAGACTATATTGGAGCGATTGATGGAACCCATGTGAATGCACATGTATCCAATAATGAAAATGTTGCATACATTGGACGACTTGGATCACTTAGCAATATGTGATTTCAACATGTAATTAATTTTTGTGATCGCTGCTTGGGAAGGCAATGTTTTTTGAGGTACATTTGGGATGGTCTTTTTAGTGATATGCATATGTGACACACACGAGCTTGATATTACGCGGGTTAAAGACAACAAAAAAAACTTTGTTTTATAAGATTTGTTGGTTGATATACTGAGTTTTTTGAGCCCTTACACCTGCATAAAACTGTAATTTATTACTGTTTAATCAATTTATACTTGTGTTATGACTAATGGATTGTCTTTTGAGGTATTCATGAAAGATGAGCTCTAGGATTTCAAGGGCCTCCTGACGATTGCTCTGCTACTTCGACTTCAACCTCCCTTGCTGACGTCACGTCAACCACATAGTTACGAGAAACAGTTATATAGGTGCCCGCGGAGAATCACATAAAAATTTGACCTCGACGAATCAACTGCCAAGAGTGACCAGACGTGCAGAGTATCCCTATAATACGATCTAGCTATTGACATACGTAGTCTCCACTTTAACATTAATATTATCATATTATTAAATGTTAATTTAATAGTATTATACCTTATTTTAATAATCATGATATTCACTGTTATATGAGGTATATATCTTATTTTTTGTACTATTATGAAGTAAATTTTTATTTTTCAAATATCAAATATATTGCTGTGACAGTTCTATTGCAAACAACAAAACTGCATAGTGGCTGATGATCATTTGTATAGAAATAATATTAAAACAATTATTTTCTAGCAACAAAACAACCAACAGCTTGTCCTTAACAGCTGTGACACAATAGCTTCCTAACTACATATCTGCAGCTTATTAATAAGCTTCAGCTAGCACTATTAGTAACGCTAGGGGTGTAAACGAGCCGAACACAAACGAGCCTAACCTCAGCTCGTGTTCAGCTCTTTATGTTTCAAGCTCAAAAAATGTGTTTGTGTTCGGTTCGTTTGCTTAGCTAGCCGAACACGAGCCGTTCACGAGCAAAGAGTCGTTTTAACAATCATAATCACATAACCATAAGATGTTAAGGATTGAGGCAAGATTTAAAAATTATTATTTAAATTAAAGCATCATTTGAATTTAATTTAATAAATTTTATTCTATTTTATTGATTAATACTTTTAATTGATTATAAATCTTTGTACTCTTGTAGTCAATTAAAATTTTTAAAAATACTAATCATATATATATATATATATATNAGGATTGAGGCAAGATTTAAAAATTATTATTTAAATTAAAGCATTATTTGAATTTAATTTAATAAATTTTATTCTATTTTCTTGATTAATACTTTTAATTGATTCTAAATCTTTGTACTCTTGTAGTCAATTAAAATTTTTAAAAATACTAATCATATATATATATATATATNACAAACAAATCTTTATTTGTGTTGTCCGTGTTCACCTCGCTAACTTAGTGAATGAGTCAAACACAAACTTCTTAACTAACCGAACACGAAGGGTTGGGCAAACTAGCAGTTTCGACAGCCCTAAGTAACGCTACAAAAAGAAAAGCATCCAAGCGTAGCTTTCCAAAGTCGAATAGCTTTCATAATTGAAGTGATTAGTGGGATTAAAGCTTTNACAAACAAACAAATTTTTATTTGTGTTTTTCGTGTTCAGCTCGTTAACTTAATGAATGAGCCAAACACGAACTTTTTAACTAGCCGAAACGAGCCGTTTCGACAGCAGTAAGTAACGCTACAAAAGTAAAGCATCCAAGCGTAGCTTTCCAAAGTCGAATAGCTTTCATAATTGAAGTGATTAGTGGGATTAAAGCTTTTCTCAGGTCCATCCCAAAAACCGAAAAAATTATCTCATGATACGGAATAGAGGACGCCTCTTTCCGCTTTTCTTCTTTCCGCATTGACGTCAAGTCGTCGGGCTTCACCTGCACGCGTTTCATCAACTACTNAGGACGCCCCTTTCCGCTTTTCTTCTTTCCGCATTGACGTCAAGTCGTCGGGCTTCACCTGCACGCGTTTCATCAACTACTGGTGACGTTCTGCCTTCTATCTCCGCTCCGTATATACGCTCCCTCCCCTCTAGGTAACTGTCTCCACTTCCACATCGCCCCCTTCTGGCCGCCTTGAATTTGATCCAAGCTTGTGCTTTGTATCATCGTTTGTCTTTTTATGATATTCTTTCTTCATGTTGATTTGCTTGCTCGAATTAATATTTTTTAGTTGACGAAATTGGCAACATTTATTTATGATGGAGTTTCTCCCAGGATCTATACTTCTTTTTTTTCTCTTTTTTCTTTTGAATCTTAAACCTAACCTGGCTAGAAGTACTTTTGGTTACTGCTCTCGTCATGAACACCTATGGTCATCTCTCAATGCTTGAAATGGTTATCTCCCAATCTTGCTGCTTTAACTTTGTTCTATATGTCTATTAATTTGACTTTTGTGCTTCTTTTTTACACTGTGGCATCCCCATCCCATGTGTTTCTTACGAGAAATCGTGATCCTTTTATCCTACAATCAGGCAAGAACTTGGATGAGGATATCCGGAGCTAAATTCAGTTTTTTTTTTTTTTAATCACTAGACATTTTTGTTGAATCTCAGAATAATTCTTTCTATTATAAGGGGAAAAAATAAAGATAGTTATTGATAGTTGTTTTTACCCCTATTGTGTTGTAAAATAAAAGTTTATATCGGTTATACAATTGATGTTTTGTATTGTGGGTTATTTTTTAATTCGGGTTATCTTGAACTAATTTTTTTTTCCAATAACTCATGCCTTTTTTCCTGCCCCATATCTTCTGTCTTTATGTTTATTTCTTGTTCTTTTACCCTTGGTTGGATTTATACAACATGAGGGGTGCCTCCACAACAGCGGATACACAATTGTTTACTTTTGTAAGCTGCATACAGCTATGTACATAACCCAGATGTAATAATTTTGTTGTCTACCTCAACGTTATTTGGCAACCACCTTGGCTTTTTAAGGAGATTTCTAGTACTTCAACAGCTATAAGTTTATCCGAATATTGCTTTCAACCTGAATAAGTTGTAGGGATAGAATTTGGCTAACTATTAATTATCCTATCNCCGAATATTGCTTTCAACCTGAATAAGTTGTAGGGATAGAATTTGGCTAACTATTAATTATGCTATCCAACATGTGGAACCATGGGTTGTAATGATCAGATGTTATTTCTTCAGAAGCATTTAATTTTTTGAAAATATATTCAAATTGTTTATTTTGATCTGACAATACCTTATAAAAAGAAGCAAATATGTTGCTCCACCTTGTTTCTTCTGTCCTTCTGAATTGAAGTTTTCCTCTTGAAATAGGGTGAAAGTTCAGGCTACCTATATGGGACTCTTATCATTGTTTGAAAAACTAAATTTACGTTTTGGCATGCCTTACATGCCTAAGACCACATCAGCCCCTACAATGGAGGC
>JXCR01134836.1:5022-17553 GCA_002079205.1 Phalaenopsis hybrid cultivar
AATGAAATCCCCATTTTGGGCTCTCATGTATTGATCTTAATTAGTGTATTGTGAAGATATAGTAAGAGTATAATGTACCTTAGCTTCAAATCAACACCCAGGGTCAATCCTAAGGCCAAGTAACCCTATAAAAACTCTTCTTGAGCTTTCCCATAATGATCTTACCTTCTAAACATTAGAGGTTAGGACCAATATGTGGAATCATAAGTTGAGCAAAGAGAAGAATTTTGAATTTCTAATGGTGATGATACCTTTTCTAGTTTTCTAAAACTAGTCAATAGAAAAGTCCTATGGCTAGACCTAGGCTACTAAAGAAGTTTCTAGACCTCAACCAAAAGTGAGGTCAACATAGACACTCACCATGCATTCCAATTATGCTTCACACCTCCTTCTCAACAAATTTCACTCCATGAATACAATGTCAAGCTCACACCCAATTTCCCCTCATGAAAATACCTAAAACTCAACAAACCCACCAATTGTGATGTGTCATGTGTCCATTGGGTTCAATTAAAGTGGAAAAGGGTTTAGGATAGATTTGGGTTTAACTTGAGCTAGATACTACCCCAATACTACCATTTCAATGTCACAATAACACCACATAACAAGCCTTTGAAAACCTTCACCATGACACCTAAATAACATCAATACCACATGGAATAACCCCTCCTCAATGATTTAATTATCAATAACAATAATTTACACTCTCAATAACACGCTCATTTTTTCCTGCCCCGGCCTGTAGTCATGCGCACACCCCTATGTTGACCTCATTTTTTATGAGGTCTAGTTCCTTCTCTTTAGGAGCCTAGGATCTAGCCATAGGACTTTCCTGTTGACTATCCAAAAGAACTAATGATGGAACCCTCCCACATATAAATTCTAAACACTTCTTGACTCTTCTTGTGAAGACCGATCTGATTGGTCACAAGCCCCCAAATCTCACCTGGGATGGTTAAGACCAACATGTGAAGACCAAAAAGTGAGTTCCAATCAAATTAATAAGATCTTAGAGCAACCCTGAGTGACTTGGTTATGGTGATAACTGATACGCCTAAAATATATAGTATTTTTAGATAAATTTTTATACCTATTTTTGAGATATTGTGCATTAATGAAAGGTATTTTTGTGTTTTTTTTAGGTACAGGTAAAAAGGTGAAAAATGCTTAAAGGAGTGAAAAAGGATCAAATTTGGAGTAGGTGAAAAATGTGCAAAAGTGTTTTGTCGCCTAAGCGCTAGATCCGGCGCTTAAGCACCGGGTAAATAGAGAAAGCCGCGCCTAAGCGCCAGAGGCCCCGCGCTTAAGTGTCAGTGGCAGTTATTGAACGAGTAAATTTGATTATGTCAATTTTAAAGAGGTTTTTGAGGCACCTATTTGCTGAATAGGTGGTTACAACCACCATGGACGAAAATTATTTCGAAAGGATGCATCTCTTGGGGAAATTCATCGGATCAAGACACATTTTGAAGAGATACTAAGACACCTTTTGGAGAATTATAAAAGAAAGAAGATTGGGACTTTGAAACATGTCCTGAAAGTACTATAAAAGTTTTGAAAGTTCAAAATTTGGGGAGTTAGTTGGAGAGATTTTTAGGCACCACATATTTATCTTTTTTTTATTTCTAGTTTTATATTGATAGTGTTGTAAAAGACAAGAGATTCAAAGGAACTTCAAGAGTTTGGTGGAGGACTTCAGATAAGTTTTTATCTTTTGTTTTAGACTACTTTTTGTTTTAATTGACACTTGTTACTGTTTTGACAATGATTTCTACTTTTAAACTAAAGTGTGGTTTTGTTTTCTCCATGGATTCTGGGTAGTTTTCTTTATCTTTCTTCTTAAAATGATAAGTAATTAAGTGTTAGATGGAAGTTGTGGAGAGTATTGATATTTAATGTTGGAAGAAGTTGTGATGATTTAAATCCATGTACTTCATTTACTTCTTTATTTGGTCAATCCAGAAGTTAAAATTTGTTGTGATAACATGTAAGAACCGGGATGGTATTGTCAGTCAATAATTGGAAAGAATCACATGAGGTTGTAAGAATGAGAATGTAGTTCATATGATTGAGTGCAAATAAATATGGAAATATTCATTGAATGGTGTAGAGTGAGAGGACTTTAAAGTGACAGGTTAAAGCCCCCAACTTGGTTTATTATTTTAGGTTCTAATATGAGATGTTAGCCCCCAGGTGAAGGGAATCGAGGGAACTCTAGAGTGAGAGCTAGTATCTTCCCTGCCTAGCCGGTCTTCAGAACTATTCAAACTTTAAATTAGTTAGTGTTCTTTATAGCATCTCTAGTAAGGGTAAAGAATATTATTGCTCCTATTTGACACAACACAATGTATACTTCCACAACAGAATTCCTATACTTATTACTGATTAATGATAAGGAGAAATATATTTTCATATTTACTATTTTTCTTCTACAAAAACACAAGTTATCTTTTTAAGTTTGTACTATTTCTGTCAAAATATTAAAATTACCAAAAATATTTAAAATTTCCTTACTGCAAAAACGTCTTTAGTTTAAATAATTATCTTTTTAAGAATAGAAAGTTTTCCAAAAAGTGCATATTGCATATCTTCCCTGTGGGTTCAATATTCGTATCGTAATCAAAAAGTTTTATATTACTTGATAACGATACATATACTTGCGTAGTATCCCAATATAAATTAAAAGTTAAATTCTTATTTTTTTTCAAGATCAAGTTTTTGGTTTTGTTGTAAAATAAAACATATTAGTGAAAAATATAATCAGAATTATTGTTATACTATTGCATATAAGCAGTTATCGGGGATCAATAACCTCACATACACACTCAAACCCTGAAATCACCTATACATAACCTATCTCCCATTTCTTTTTGGAGACTCATAAGGGTGACCCCAAGCCCTTAGTCTTTGGCTAGGGTGGCTAGGACCAACATGTGGAGGATGAACAAAGAAAAATATGTTGAGATTTTCATACCAATTTTGTATTAATATTGATGACATTGCACTTTAAAGAAGGGTATTTTTGATGTTTTATTGCAGGTATGTTGAATTATTTTCATTGGAGCAAAAAGATGCAAAAAGGAGTGAATTTGTAGCGAAAAGGACCAAAATATGAGGATTTGAACTAGGCGCCGACTGCGAGTTTTTCTCGAGAGTTCAGAATTAAATATTCTAGAAGGCCGCCGACGGCACCCTCGAGGCCGCTGATGGCGAGATCGGCAGTTATCTCAACAGGTGCATTGAATGTGGACGATTTTTGAGGGGATGCTCATGCAACTCTTGGGAAAACTCTTCTACAATTTTAAGAGAAACTTTTGGCAAAAAATTGAGTTGTTGAGGGGAGGAAGTTGAAGAGAGTGCAGAGAGTGTGTAGAGAGTATAGAGAGTCCGATAGAGTGTAGAGAGTTTAATTTAGCGTTAGATTGTGAGGAATTTTTTGAGAGATTGTAAGAGTGGAGGGAAAGTGAGAGATTTCTTCCTTCTTGCCGCTTTGAAGAAGAATTATGTGTACTGTAAAGAAAGGAAGAGGTTCAGAGGAACTTCGAGGAGTTTGCTTTGGGAGGAATTAAAGATAAGTGGTATTTACTTATTGTAGTTTGTATGACTTTTCTTTTATATATAAATTTCTAGTTTTGTTGTATCTTCCCCATGAGTTCTGAGTAGTTTTCTGTCTTTCTCCCTTTCTTGATATTTTGTGAAATGGTGATTTGAATTGGTTGAGCTTTGATAATGTTAAAGAAGTTGTGATGATCTTTTCACTTCAATCTTAATTTACTTTCAATTTGGACAATTGATTTGTTAAAATATGTTGAGTTTACAACTAAAGTGAAGGTTACATCCAAGATTCAGGGAGGTCAAAGTCCTTGGAAGTTTGGTGCAAATAAATAAGAAAATAAAATTATCGGGCGTAGAATTGGAGATTTTAGAGTGACAGACTAAAATCCTCAATTCGATCCTATCGTTTGGATGATAAAGTGTATATGTTAGCCCTCAAGCAAGGGGAATGTGGGAGCTCCAAAGTGAGAGCCGATATCCTCCCAGCCTAGCCGCAGATTCAGTAACCAAGAATAAGATTAGTCAATGTTCTTTATGCCTGGACCAAAGGGTAAAGAATAACTATGCTCCTCTTTGGCACAATTCAATTTGAACTAATTCACTTTATCCATTCACTTTAATTTCTTGATAAGAAGAAAGATGTTTTCTTATATATTGAACTTCACATTAGAAACTTTATTAATAGAATTAATTATTTAAGAGTTATTAAAATTACATATTTATTTCAATTGTCTATTACTGACCGATAAATAATTTGAACTATATTGTTGTGATTAAGCATTGATTTTCTAAAATTTTAGTTCATAGCCTCTAATATTACTCCCTGTGGGATCGATATCCAAACTCCATTAGAGCTATGTATTACTTGATCGATACGTATACTTGTGTTAATAAGTGTGACTTTGCAATTATTGAATATTTTATACACCTCTTTATCGAATCTATAACCACTGTCAAGTTTTTGGCGCCGTTGTCAGGGAATTAAATCTTCTAACAGCAGTATCAAATTCTTGTAATTTTAAGCATATATAAAGTCGTTGTCAGAGGACCCAAAATAAACTTCATCATGGGCATTATGAATTTAGGGGACAATTCCATCAAGACATCCCATGTTGGCCTCCTACCCCCACTTTCCCCCAAATTTATCAAAATACCCCTGGAACCCTAAAATTCCCAAAACCACCCAAACCCCTACTTCTCCATGAAAAATTATGTTAAACCACTTCAAATCACTCCAATTGCCAAAATATCTCAAAAATTCCCAAAATTTTCAAGATACCCCCACACCGTCCAAAATACCCTTAGTATCTAAAATTTGCCAAAAAGTCACAAATTCACTACAAACATCCCCAAAGTCAATCCTAACCACCCAATGACCCCAATTGCACCTAAATCCACCAAAATTGGCCAAGTTTCCCAAATTGACCCTAAAGCACTAAATTCCCAAAATCATCCCCAATTTCCACCAAATTCATTCCAAAATCACCCAATCTGAAACCAAAATTAAATTTCATCATGTGCAATCCAAATTGAGAACAAATCAAAGTCCAATCCAACCCAATTACAAGCTCAAATATCAAGTCCAAGTTAACTACCCCAAAATTAAACCCAACTCCAAGTTCCACCAAATTGACGCATGTAATCATTTCAATTCCACAAAAATTGATTCCCAAATTCCTAATGACATTCTTCTAAGCCTAATTTAACCATCAATTGGTTTAGATCCAAGCCCAAGTTTAAGCCAAAAACCAAGCTTTTCCCTAACATTTTGATTTAATTAAACCCTAATTACCCTAGCCCATCCTAAGCATGTGAGTTGGCCACCTCAATCCTAGACTAAACCCATTTTTGGTGTTATGGACCAAGGGTTCCCCAAATCATGGAACCAAATCCTAAATTTAGTTAAGTGACTCATGCATGCCATCACTTGATTAAACCCTATGGCTAATCACAAATAAACTACCCCTGATCTCCATCTAACAGCTAGCTGCCACCCTTGGTCAAGTCGGCCGCCCTGTGGCCAGAAATCTCAAAACCGAAAAGGCCACCCATGGTTTAAACCCAAAATTCTACCTATTCAATGTGTCAAACTCTAATTAGTTAATTGTGCTGCTCAGCCCTCCACCTCAGCTTACTTGCACCAGCCAATGAGAGCTTGAGGCCTCCCCTTTGGCCAGAATTATAAATATCCCCCTCCACAGCCAAACTTGGAGATCATCCAAAAATCTAGAGAAAAATCTGCCCAATTCCTCTCAGAGCTCCTCCTATCCTCCCTAAGCTCATTCTAACCATCTTCAGTCACTCATTCCCTCTACCTGAGCTCAATTTAACCACTAAAATTTAGAGTTATTTTGGCCACTTCACCAAACTTCTTAAGACTAAATTAATCATTCCACAAGCCTCACCGGACCTCAAAAGCACTTCATCAATCAAAATCCCTCTCTCCCAAGAACTCTAACCCAGTCCTAGATCAAGCTCGAGTCACCCTCCAACAGGAATCATACATAAAAAAATTCTTAACTCAAGGAAACACTTCGAGAAGCTTTGTGGACCCAAGGCAATCGTGTCCAACCAACCCAATTGGGGCCTCATCTCTTGGGCGAAGGTATAACTTGAAATCTCTAAATTTGCCTCAGTTTGGGTTTTTGTGAAGAGAACTTGTATTGCATAAGTATTTAACCATATAGATAGGTTTGTCTCATTTAGATGAAGGTGTATGAACAAACCCCGAGTGATTTTGTTGATAATCGAGCGAGATATTAGGTCTAGAACATGGACGGTTCTCAAATTAGGACAATCAGGGACGATGAACGGATGTCGTCCATTTTTACGTTTATCAAACATACAAACCAGATCGCATTGGATGAGGAGATGGAACGTGAGTCAACTGGCTACGTGGAAAGCATGGCGAATCACGGGACAACGCATGCGTGTTCGGAGACACCGAGGTTGCACTGGCAGTTGACGTAGATAAGTAGATAAATAGAGTATTTTGGAATTAAATAAATACATAAACTTTAAAAATACATATCTTGGCGTAGAAAATTAATAAAAATAAAAGAAAAATATCTCTGTGCTCACTGAATAGATGAGAAAATATGGATTAAAAATTAAACATATTTTTCTTTTATTCATTTTTAAATTAATTAAATACTCCGGAGAGTAAATAAATCATAAACAATTAAATAATTATCTAACTTAAATGAAAATTTAAGGTTTGTTTTGCATGACCTTAGGGATCTGCTCTAATTTTTCCAAGGCCATAGAACATCTCTATGATCAAAGCCTGATTTTTTAAAATAACTTGTATTATTTTAATTTAAAAATATAAAAAATAAAATAAAAGTCAGAAAAATGTAAAATCATGCTTGATAGGTTCACTGTGGTTAGAGGATCTTAGGAAAAATAAAAGTAAGATTAAAAAATTTTCCATGTCATGTTTCTTATTTAAAAATAATAAAAATCATTAAAAATTATAAAAATATGAAACAATTCAAATAATTACCAAAATGGGTCAAGTTGTAAGTAAGCATTTCAAGAATTTATGACTAATTTTTGTAAGTAAGCATTCTAGGATTTTTATCAAATATTTTTTGTAAATCAACCAAAAATTATAAAAATTAAAATATAATTAAAAAATTCACAAAAATTATTTCTAATGATACTCTAATCTATGTAAACCTCCAATAATTTTTTTAAGGATAGAAAATTTATTTTACTTAGTTATATTAATTATCTTTGGAAAATATCTATTTTATGACTAAAATAATTATTAGAAATTAAATAAAAATTACAAAAACATAAATTCTCTTTTAATATTTTAATGGACACATGAGTGGGGCAAAAAAAAGCTTCAAAGTCATTTGAGTTAAACTTAAAGAATTATGAAGTTGAGAACTCTGAGGGTATAATGGTTACTAAGGAATTTTGAACCTCAAAATTTAGGTTAAACCAGAGGAAATGGGTAATATTGATCATAAGTAGTTCTCTGAAATGATGGAAACATAAACGGTTAAATGATAGAAACCAACTCATTCCATATTCTATAGAAGGATAAAAAATGTAATTTCCCAAATTATTGTGGTTTGGGAGCTAGTTAAGTTGGATGATCCTAATGCGAAGGTCTTGTGCTAGGAAGATAACAACTCACTAATTGGAGCCCTAGATCAATGATAAAATTATGATACAATTATTTGATGACAGTTAAGTTCATCCAACCTTCTTTCTAAAATTACAAATCTACCCATAAAGACTTAAGAGCTTGGTAGTGAACAAGGATTTATCCAACATCGCTTAATGAGGTTTAGAAGAGAAAAAAATCACTTATAAAAATTTTTCAAACACTACAAGCTTAATTCCAATTGAAGGGGTGAAGATTCCTTAACAACTTAACTCGCCTTTAATGGTGTTCACCCACATAATTTCTGAGTGAAACATCAAATGAATGTCTAGTCACCCTCCTCATAGATAAATTAAAACATTAAAATTTCACTGAGCACAAGTTAAATTATTACAACTAAATTAATTAGGAGTGATCAATTCAATAAGATAATAAGTATGAACGAATATGAGGTGACTTAGAAGATTCTAAAAGATGTTCAGGATCATTCTCCGAGCACTTTTATAGTCTTTTGAACATTTTCAAGGACATGCGACCTATTATTCTTTTTTGAAGGAAATCATCCCTAAGACTTTAAGGAGCCAACAAGATATACCTTGGGACCCATTAATACACTGATTCCAATGCCATACACTACACTACTTATCCTACATTAATAACCCAATGCTCAAGGTTTTATGTCTTGAATAAGGTATTTAAATCCTTATGAACAACTGAGGATATTTTTGCCACACATGGATCATCGGGCTAGTATAAGTCAGAGGTCTAGGTAGCAATGTCAATGATGACATTATTTATGTGTGTTAAATGAGGGATACAAAAAGAGATTTGGAGTAGTATATCCCACCTTAATGATCCTCAATAAGGAGAGAGGATAAGACCGACGATACTATTCACTAGCTTTTTGTAAGAGTTGCCTCCGACACTCTTAGGTTGTCGGTAGTCCTAGCCAGCTTAGAGTAATTAGACTGTAGACTATACTAATTTTACAAAAATATTTAAGGAAATTAAAAATATCTTTTACAACATCATTACTTTTGCTTGCTAAATTAAAATCTATAAGCAATAACAAATTAAAGAATTTGAATGAAAAACTTACAAAAGGTCCATGGGTTAATCATTCAGATTGAGGTTCTCGGGCTGTTGGGATGGCAGCTCTTATCAAAGTTGAAATTACATGGCACATAATCCAGCTCTGAGCCCCCACCTTTACAAAAATCTTACGCTCAATCCCGATTTTTCATATGTGTGACGTGTTTTACTCATCCTTGTTTTCTTAAGACTTGTCTTTTGAATTTTTTGTACTGGATTTCATGCTTTCTTTTTTGACAATTTACTTAATTTCCTTGCAGTTGTATTATGCTTTATGATACTAAACATTTGATGGTAGCAGAAGCCCAGGTACACAATGTTATATTTTATCGCATTCTTTTATATCTTATAGTTGTATTGTTGTTTCATTGATATGCATACCTCTTAGAATAAGAGAACAGTAGTATGGTTATATAGGAGGTACACATCAACAGGACATCGAACGAACTATCTGCATGAACACTTTAAATTAAAACCCTGAAATTGCAATCGCCTGCGGTAGAAGGTTTGGAACATACTTCGTGGGCAACATGACAAGGATGCAAGGAAAGAACAACTGCAAGAGAGCAAAAGGGATCTTCAACTGCTAAACTTTCCGTAGTTTAAATAACAATTATCTTTAGGCCTTTGCACAACCATGTTGTGCAATATAAGCCTTAATTCTTTTTAGGATTTCGAGTTTTTCATCCGGTATGACATAAATTCTTCTATCTTTCTAGGCTATTCACATGGTGGAGATCATGTAAATGTAGGCCCTAAATAATGAAAATGGCAGGATGAAACATTAAATAATAAATCTTCTAAATTGAAACCCAACAATAGGATAGTTTGGAAAATCATCAAAGTTTGTCTTGAAGCCTGTGATATCCCCTACTTCTCTTTTCCTTCAAACTCCAAAAATAATTGCTCCTATTTGATCCACTCCCATTTGATTTTCCATGTCTAACCTTGAAAACTAAACTTTGTAATCTTGAAGACAAACACCTTTGGTCATTATCGAGAGTTTTTCTAAATGACCTTGGTCACTTATGATGTAATTAACTATAGGGGCTTGCCTCTATAGAGAACTAAAGAACTCAGGTAATATAAACCCTGTCTAATCCTTATATTTGATGAGGAAATGATCCACCTTAAAATTACCTATTTTATATGTAGATTTTATACCAAGTTTTTAGGATATTATGCGTTAATGAAAGGCATTTTGCATATTTTTGTTTACAGGTGCAAGAAAAATATTTTAAGAGAAAAAAAAGGAGAAAAAATGCATCAAAAAGGGGCAAAATGGGCCAAACCAAAGAAATTTGCCAAAATCAATGAAACTGGCGCCTAGGCGCTAGATGAAGATTGTGGCGGTGCATAGGCATGATAGTATTGGCACCTAGGCGCCATAGTCAGTTTTTGGAAGATTCGTTGAATGAGGCCAAATTTTGAAGAAATATTTGAAGCAACCCTTAGTGAATTTTGAAGGTCTAAAAATAAGAATTAATTCTAAATGTAAAGGGGGATTTCTAGAGTTGTTTTGAGAAGGGGAGACACCCATCTAAAGTGGGTGGGTACCTTAGTAGGGTTTTGTGAGTTTTTGTGATTTTTGGAGTTTTGTGAGTCTCTTAAGCGTCTATTGGAGTCAGAGAAGTCAGGGAACTTCAGAAAAGTGCTTGGGGAAATATTTCAGATAAGTATTTATATCTTTTCTTTAAGTATTGTACATTAGATTTGAGTTTTATAAATATGTTTTCTTTTGTTATCATCAAGTGTTCTGACTAGTTTTTCTTTCTCCTTATAATATGAAGTAATCAAGTGGTGGTTTTGATTTTTTAAAACTTCTTTTTTTTCCTAAATTTGTGATGGTATTTTCATAGGTCCTTCATTTACTTTACAAATTGGCTACTTCTATTATTAAAATTTATTGAGAAACTTAAAAACCCGAGAGAGTTAAGATTTCTTTAATTAGTGAGTATCACATTTCCTGGGTGACAGACTAGATTCTTTTATCCAAGAGGAGTGCAAATAAATTGGGAGATAAAATTTGATGGGTATAGAATTGTTTATTTCTAGGGTGACAGAATAAATTCTTTTATCAGTTTGGTCTAGAGTTTCGAACTAAGGGTCACTGGTAGGTCATACTAACAGGGCACAGTGGGTAATCTCTAAGTGAGAGACTAGAACCTACCCAACACTACTATACAGCCTGACACCAACTTAAGATTAACCAATGTTGTTTATGCTCGGAAGAGGTAAGGAATAAGTATGCTTCTATTTAACACAATAGAATAATTAAACTTCTAAACACTTGAAATTCTACACTGATTATGAATTATTTGCGAGGAGAAAATTTTCTTTCTATATATACATTGAATTTTTTAAAACTCTGCATTTACTTTTAACTTGCATTTGTACAAATTAATTAGCTTTATTTAATCTCTTGAATTACTTTGAATATTTTCTTAGATTATACTCTGCAGTCTTAAGTAAAGGTTTTGTATAGTTAACTTCCTGAATTTACCTCTTTCCTTTAATTTTTCCTGTGGGATCGATACTAAGTTTTTAGACAAAACTCTATATTACTTGAAACAATACGTATAATTGTGTAGTACCCCTAAAAAAATATTAATCTAAATTTTATAATATTAAATTTGTTTATACTAGCCGCTAAATATAACTTTAGTCAAGATTTTGGTCATATGCGGGAACATAAATATCTGCTTAATTGTGGATCAGGTCAAGTTTCTGGTGTCGTTGCCTGAGAAACTTAAAATAAAATTTCATTTCAGAACTTTTTTATTTTGAAACCTTATTTGAACTGCATTATTATTAAAAAAATTAGTTTTAGTATTACTTTAATTTTCAAAAAATGCAAAAATACAAAAAAATTAAATTGCTTAGATATTTTAAGTATTTTATTTTTTAAATTTTACCTTTCGCATGCGAAGTTCAGAATCTGAAAGTTTAGTACCCTACGATTTTGAATTAGAACGAACTATAAGAAGAATTCAAAAGGAAAAACAACTTAACAATTCTCAAGAAATGGTAAACACATCACAAAATAATACTACTGAAAATGAACATCAAAATTTACAAAAACCTTTAATGGAATATGTAAAACCTACATCATATGAAATTCACTTGAGTATCAAACCATTGTTGTAGCGGTTAACTTATTTGAACTTAAACTTGCAATAATACAGATGATGCAATACAATTAGTTTGGGGGAACACCATCCAATGATCTAAATTTAGATCTTGCAAGTTTTCTAGAACTATGTGCTAGATTCAAATATGATGGCGTATCAAATGATGCTATTAGAATTAGATTTTTTCTTTTTTTCCTTAAGGGATAAAGATAAGATGAGGTTAAATTTGTTAGCTCCTAAATCTATTAGAACTTTTGGAGATTTGGCACAAAAATTTTTGACTAAATACTTTCCTCCTTAAAAAACTGCTAAGCTTAGAAATGATATTACTTCTTTTACTCCGTATAAAGGGGAGTCAATTTATGAAGCCTTAAAAAGATTTAAGGAACTCTTGAGAAAGTGTCCATATCAGGTTTTTACCTGATTGGTTAATCGTTCAAACATTTTATAATGGGTTAATAAGATCCCTTAAATTTATAATTGATGTTGCTGTTGGAGGATCTTGTTGACCTCACTTTTGGTTGAGGTATAGAAAACTTCTTTAGTAGCCTAGGTCTAGCCATAGGACTTTCCNAGTCTAAATCCAAATCCATTAAAACCCATCCAAATTAACCATCAAATCAACTTCAAAAC
>JXCR01134842.1:0-22999 GCA_002079205.1 Phalaenopsis hybrid cultivar
TACTATATAGTGAGGAGAAGAACATGGCCACATAAAATGTCAAACATAACCCACCCATAGCACTAAATACTACCAAAAATAGAAACTCGTACCACAAACTGCACACAAAATCCAAAATGAAACAAAAAAAATACCTCCAACAAAAACAAAAGCACCATCACATGCCAAATATGCCTAAAATTAAGGCACTCAGCAACACAATGCTAATATCAAACCAACCTCCAATACAAACCAACAGACAACCCACTGCATTAACATCTTACACAACATCAACCACCCAGAACTAGGATATGGACTCAGGAGCATCAGCACACATCACCCCCGCTTGAAAAACCTGCAGAACCCTGTCCCATACTCAGAAACAGATCAAATAACAGTAGGCAATGGCCAAACATTCAACATCACACATACAGGTAATGGCACACTACACACCATCCAGTAAGCTCTACCTAAACTCTCTTCTTAGATCACCTCGCCTTTCCAATATTCTCATCTCTGTCAACTAATTAGCCAAGGAGAACAATTGCATTGTATCCTTCACTGCTAAGGATTTATACATACAGGAACAAGCCACAAAGAGAATTATCCTCCGGGCCCTGTTGATTGAGGCCTATATCCTCACAGCACTCCACACCTACATCACTCCAGCAATATGGCATCAACATTTCGGGCCCCTCATCATCAAACCACACAACTCATCTCAAAAGACAGCCCTGGTCTATGAATTCCATCAACCAGTACTTCTGCTCTCCATGTCACACAAACAAAAGCCACAAACTCCCCTTTGCATCTAGTATAACTACATATAAATGCATAGAATTAATACACTCTGATGTATGGGATTCCTTCCCCGTGTCCTTGCTCCCTTGACATAGATACTATGTTTCTTTTATTGATGCTAACTCGTTGTTATTAGATATACCCTATGTTTAAGAAAAATGAAACTACCTAACAGTTCATTAACTTACTCAAAATGCTCAAAAATTATTTCAACATCTTATAAAGAGCCTCAGATCCGATGGAGATGGTATATACACATCTCATACCCTCAATAGCTACCTTCACTCTAATGGAAACAGCCACCGATTCAGCTATCCACACACTCCATAACAAAATGGACTTGAAGAGAAAAAAACATAGACACATAACCGAAATAGCAAGAACTCTATTGAGCACAGCTAATCTACCCACCAGCTTTTGGATAGATGTCATTCTCATTGCAATATACCTAATAAACAAGCTCTCATCCCTCACAACAAACCACAAATCCCCCTATCAACTACTACACCAGCTTATGATTATCTTAAAATATTTGGTTATTCATGTGACCCATAGCAAAACCATACACATAACACAAAATGGCTCCCAAAACACCCCTCTGCATATTCCTCAAAGGCTACAAGTTTTATGTCCCAATAACCAAACACCTCATCCACTCCAGACACATCACACTTCAAGAAAATAACTTCCCTTACCTTAACCCAACATCACCATAAGTGACACGACCTCATACAAACCTCCTACAATGTTGCCTCCCATCTCCACACTACCAACCATCTAACCCACACAGCCGTCATCTCTCACTCACACAGGACATAACACTACCACCTAAACAGCTTCACCACCATCATCCAACCAACCTCCACCCATTCCAACCAAAACCCATGACATGCAAACATGACAACAAACTGGACACCTCAAAGTCTCATTCATCGTACACCACAACCATACCCAACCTCATTTCAACAAGCCATTAAACATTCCCACGGGAGAAATGCAATGTCAAAAGAATTTCTTGCCCTACAACAACAGGGCACATGGATCCTTGTGCCCCACTGAACAACCAAAGCATATTTGGATGCAAATGGACATTTAAAACTAAACATCATGCAGATGGGACCATGGCTCACTAAAAGGCCCGCCTAGTAGCACAAGGATACAAACAACAACAAGATCTCACCTAACCAGAAATATTCACCCTAGTGGCCAAGTTTCCCACTATAAGAATTCTTCTCGCCATTGCCACAACTAACAACTGACCCATTGAACAGTTCAACATCTCAAGTGCATTCCTCCATGACAAATTACACAACACAGTATACATGACACAATCACCATGCTTCACAGACAACCAATACACTCACTGGGTATGTAAACTCAATAGCCCTTTTATGGATTAAAATAAATACCAAGATAATGGTAATCAACCTTCGGCTCAAGTATCTACAAACAAAGATTCGGGGTCAACAAAAAATATCAATCCCTTCTCATATACCACCGGGATTCAACACTGCTATACCTAGAATATGTTGACGAAATACTCATCAAAGGTAACTCACCCAACCTCATTGCACAACTCATACACAATCTTAACCAAACTTTCAGCCTCAAACAATAAGGACCCATCAAACACTCCCTAGGCCTCCAAATTCAACACACCATACAACAATATTTCATACATCAAACATCATACCAACACAAACTCCTAAAAACAGCCAGCATGGACAACTTAAAACGAATCTCAACACCCCCTTCCACCAAACCTCCATCAAACAACTCCACCACACTATTACCAGACCCCCACCAATGACGCAAACTAATAAGAGCACTTCAATACCTCACAATCACCCACCCATATATCACATTTAATGTAAACCATCTTAGCCAACATAAACACCAGCCACACACCAAACACCAACAATCACTCAAGAGACACTTGCATTAATTACAAGGAACACCACATATGGGGTTACCCATAATGCTAACAAAACTTCACCTTCATGAATATGCAGATGCTGGCTGGGCCAGCAACCCGGCAGATTGCAAATCCATCTCTAGCTTGTGTCTTCCTAGACTCCAATCTCATCTATTGGTCAGCAAAAAAACAACCAACTGTGACATGCTCCTCAACCGAAGCCAAGTACAAAGCCCTTACAATGGTCGCCACAAAGATTCTCTTATCCCCAAGCTATTCAGGAGTTCCAAGTACATCCAACTACACTGACGCCACTCCCCTGTGATCTTAAATCGGTTATAGCGCTAGCCAACAACCCCATCTTCCACGCTTGTACAAAAAACATCGAAGTTGATTACCTCTTCATTCGCAACCATATCAAGACAGAAAAACTCACTATCAAACACAACATAATGGCAAATCAGGTCATTGACTTCCTCACCAAGTTTCTCTATAGCCATTACCACCGAGATCTCGCCAATAAGCTGACCGTCTTCTCTCTGCCGCACATCTAGATGTGGGATATAAGGCTAGACATGCACTCATCAGAAAATCCTAAGGCATAACAAACTTAAACCAAGGAACGCCCATGCCCAAAACTTTCATCAGGAGGATATTTACCACACTAACCTTTATAAATTATTACCATATTACCCTAGCATAACTGTAAAGGACATGTACATAAAGCGAGATTATATCACAAACAATACATCCTTGTCTTCTTTCTATTCAAATTATCTTTTGCTTTACTTTAAGCCATATATCGCCTAAAATAGGTATGAAATCCTAGAGCTGAAAGTTTTAAGCACCTAGAACACTTATATGATAACTCTAATTGCTAAAAAAGATGTAACAAGGTTAGGCATTGAGGAATATGCTCATATTAAAATAATTAAAATTAAATGCTAAAATTTAGGCATATTACATAATCTAATTAGGGCTGTGAATGAACTTATCTGAAACCAATCTGACAATAGTGAAAAAACAGCTCAAAGCCATTT
Source organism: Phalaenopsis hybrid cultivar (assembly GCA_002079205.1). Classification (NCBI taxonomy): domain Eukaryota; kingdom Viridiplantae; phylum Streptophyta; class Magnoliopsida; order Asparagales; family Orchidaceae; genus Phalaenopsis; species Phalaenopsis hybrid cultivar. Next base: position 3,736 of record JXCR01134842.1, read on the forward strand.
GTATTGTTATCAAGTCGAGATGATGAAAGCCATGCGCTGGTTGGATTTGACCATTGATTCAACTCACACTTCGCTCCTTATTTTCAAATCAAGATAAAACTAATTTGATTTTCAATCAAGCTCTAATATTTTAATAAAAGAAGATTTACAAAAATATCATTTAATTCCTATGTACTTACGTATCTAACAACTATACTTCAATTTTTACATATATATATATGCCACTTAGCCAATGCATTAAAAGGTGTATTCCACTTTTTAAAAGTAAAAAATAGTGATATCTCTAATGTGATAAGAAAGATTTGGGTGAAATAAATGTTTAGTAAAAAGTTTGAATTGGATGGAATATATGTAAATACTTTTTAAATAAAAAATCATAGACAACATATATGCATGCATCCAAACATACATAGAAATATATAAGATAACTACATTCATCAATATATTAATAGATAAATTCTTAAATAAATGGATAGACATTTTGATTCAATCTTACGCTTGTTGGATTTGATCTAGGCATGGCTCAATTTAAGTTAGTTTGAAAGATGGCTTGACTCAGTAGTTCGCTCATTTCCCATCCAAGTGAACATCCAAATCACTTCAAGAAAAGACTCATAAATTCCACCTTATATAAGTCAACATGTTTACAGCATATACCTCAACACTTCTGATAATCTATATTATCAATTAATTGATCCGAAGCTAAAAGCCCTAAAATGACCATCAAAAATATTAAAATTTTGACTCCAATCAATCTTTAGCATGTTGAATCTAATTGAATAAAAACGGAGAAAAATATAAGGAAAAAATTAAGTTAACAATACTTCAACTTAAAGGAACTCTTAGTACGACATATAGAAAGTCACTAAATAAAGATAGTTAATGCTAAAGAAGGAAGCAAAATAACAATAAGAATTTGGCAACAAAGGCCATGCAAATGTAGAGGTAAGAGTTTATAATGATTGAGAAATATAGAACACGTAGAATTAAGGCAATAGTAAAAATAATTATTGCTGCATAATTTTGGGGTCTACAAACCACCAAGATGAAATTTTATTCTTGATTGCCTACACATCCACTCAAGCTGCATAGTACTTATTAAACATGCCCACTAGGGGTGTAAATGAGTCGAGCTTGAGCGAGCCAAGGCTTGGTTTGTGTTCGGCTCATTAAAAAATACGTCTATCCATGTTCGGTTGCGTTGAAGTTTAAAAGAAAATTAAAATTATTAAAAATTATTAATTTTGTTAATTATGTTAATTAAACTTAATTTTATTAATTATTTTAATTAAACTTAATTATTATTAAATCCTCAAATGTTTGTTTGCTCCCGCTTTCAATCAATGATATAAACATTCAAGCTTCTGTATGAAAGAAAAGCCACACGTTAGGCTTGGTAACCCTTCATTCGCACATCTCTAGCCTTCCCATTCGATGTTAGCTTCTCCATGCTGCATCTTCCGTATTTGAGCACAGAAATTTCTCCCTATTCGAGTGCAGAAATCTCTCAATGTTCGAGCGTAGAAATCGGAGTTCTGCCTTCACTTCGCTCCTTTTCGCACTTCACGGCACAGGTTTGCACTATTCCTCTTCTACTTCATCTTCTTCTTCCTATTCAAAGCCGCAAACCATTTTCCTTTNGTACAAACCACCAAGATGAAATTTTATTCTTAATTGCCTACACATCCACTCAAGCTGCATAGTACTTATTAAACATACCCAGTAGGGGTGTAAATGAGTCGAGCTTGAGCGAGCCAAGGCTTGGTTTGTGTTCGGCTCATTAAAAAATACGTCTATCCATGTTCGGTTGCGTTGAAGTTTAAAAGAAAATTAAAATTATTAAAAATTATTAATTTTGTTAATTTTGTTAATTATGTTAATTAAACTTAATTTTATTAATTAGTTTAATTAAACTTAATTATTATTAAATCCTCAAATGTTTGTTTGCTCCCGCTTTCAATCAATGATATAAACATTCAAGCTTCTGTATGAAAGAAAAGCCACACGTTAGGCTTGGTAACCCTTCATTCGCACATCTCTAGCCTTCCCATTCGATGTTAGCTTCTCTATGCTGCATCTTCCCTATTTGAGCACAGAAATTTCTCCCTATTCGAGTGCAGAAATCTCTCCATGTTCGAGCGTAGAAATCGTAGTTCTGCCTTCACTTCGCTCCTTTTCGCACTTCACGATGCACAGGTTTGCACTATTCCTCTTCTACTTCATCTTCTTCTTCCTATTCAAAGCCGCAAACCATTTTCCTTTGTTTGTTTTCTGTTGTGATTCTCTTCTTCGTTCCACACGACAGAGCTGCGACCCGCTTTGTACCCTTTCCTTGCTAATTCAACTATACCCGCAACATTTTCTTCGCCTCTGCCTGTTCTCCCCATGCAAATATAAAACTTCTTTTCTCGCCCGCTTGTCTTCCATGCTCTCCTACCAGATCCTCTCGTGAGACAGTCGCGATTAGCGTTAACTGGAAAGGCAATCACGAGATTGCTGAAGTACAGAGACTCGAAACTCCCTTCCTTTGCCATAGTACCCCTGTCGATTGATCTTTATCGCAATCCTCCCAAGCTGAGTGAACCAAAGTCACTCCTTCGTTGAGCCATGCATGTTGTCCTCTCGTTGCCTTATACCGAACCCTTCATTCTTCTCCCCTGAGCACACCGTATCTTTTAGGACAATTAGGAAGGCTAACATTCTTCCATGCCCCCAAATAGGGTTTGAAGTCGGGAGGGGCCAAAATTTTTGGTGATCTGGACGTATAATCAACTTAAAACATATGAAGTTTAGAATTTATAAAATAAAATAAAATGTGACTCATTTGAATTTTAAAATGAATTGAAAACTCAAGCTTTTAAAATTTAGGCTCTTAAGATTTAAAATATCGGAGATCTGGACTTTTAATAGTTAGACTCTTAAGGTTTTAAAAATTTTTAAATTCTAGGCCTTTAAAATATAGACTTTTAGGGCTTAAAGATATTAAAATTTGAATTTTAAAACATTAAGCTCATAAAACCTCAAAATATTTGAAAATTAAGCTTTTTAGACTTGAACTCCTAGGGTATGAAAATCAACTCAAAATTGGGTTTTCGGACTTAGGCTCCTAGGGATGAAAAATAATTCAGATATGGGATCTTTTCAATTTTAAAGTTCGCCACCAAATTCGCAGCACATTTGCAAGCGAAAATAAGTCAATTATTGTTAAAGCCCAAAAATGTAATTTTGTATGTACTACAATAAAAAGAATAAAAAGATAATGCTTTAACCCAAAAGATCTGTTTTGAATAATGTGCAAGTAAACTACGCCCTTTTGAGTGATTATTTAAGTGCGATCAAATTATATGCAAATGGTTCAAATACTATGTTATACTTTGAAAATCAAACCACATTATGATTATATATATGTCTATCATCTTAAAATTAACTACAAAGCCCGCATGTGCTCCAATAAATATATTGAATACTCAAATATTAGGTCTGAGAATGTTGCACGGGTTAATTGGGTCGTCTTGTTTATATAATAGAGTTGTAAATCCCACCCAACTACTCTGATCCTCCTCACAAGAACCAGAGTCGACAACTAGTAATTTCAAAATAAATGTCCAAATAATATTGATAAAAATTTACAAGTTCAAACCACCCAACTAGTATAATCCACCTCCTCGCAAGGACTGGAGTTGACGAGTCTAGTAATTTTAAAATAAAAATTTAGAAGTTCAAATCATCTAGTGTGATCCTCCTCCTTATAAGGGCACGCGTTGACAGAACTTATACCCTCAAAAGTCTAAACTAACAAAATTAAACCTTTTAAAATATAAAAAAATTTTAAATGCTTAAATTCACAATAATGGTCGAGTAGATAAAAGATTTCAACCAGAGGGGTCTATTTTAAAATTATGCTTCAAAGTCTATGTTCAATTCAATGATTTCAATTACTGAACGTGATCCTCTGTAAACATGACAAAGTTGGCAGGGTTCAAAAATAAACAAATCCCCAATGATGGTCGAATGGATAGAAAATTTCAACCAGAGGGACATTTTCAAAAATCGAATCTCAAGTCCTTTATAAAACTCAAATAATAATATAAATCATGAACCTAATCTTCTGTGAATGAGACATAGTCAAAAGAGTTCAAAGATATCAATCCTTGATGATGGTCGTGTTGCTAAAAAATTTCAACTCGAGAGATTAATCTTTTAAATCCATATTTTCAAAGTAATCAACTAAAAAGTCCAAGTTAAAATCAATCATTAAAGACTTAAAACAAATTTCATCCACCCTCCGCAACAGTTTGTCGATGAATATAAATTTCTGTATAACTTTAGCTCACAAAGAGCTAATGTCATATTAAGTGTATCATTATATTCACAATCAAAACAATCGCATGTTAGTAATAACGTGACTCAAATCTTTTTTCCGCTTGGTTCTGTCGTCAAATGACACCACAAAATAGTAGTTACGATCAGAGACCTATAACCGGGTGGTTACCACCAAATATCAATATTATATTACGGTCACAATCGCAGTCTATATGTTCTCCAATGATTTTCTACCCTTTGATTTATAAATTATAATGATACAATTAATTGGCACAAAACCTTATGTTAGCTAAGACCGGCTTAAATTTGTCCCCTTGGACAAAAATTCGCCCCAGATCTGCAAGGTTCTCTTGAACAACGCAATGCATGATTGCTGACAGGAATACATCTGTTGGGCTGGGTCAACTACCGCCTCTGACTACTTAGATTAAGAACCATGACGATCTGAGACAATGAAACTATGGGATCTTGATCGGGTTTCGTCTTCATTTCCCCACCATCAGCTTTAAACTTCAAGTGATACATTTTAAAATTTAAAATATTATATGTTTACTATTATTGTATGTTGAATATTCAATTCTTAATGAGTAGCCATAGGCCCTGTTTGGCGCAGCGGCAGCTTTCCAGCTTTTCAGCTGTAGCTGCGCTGCCCCAGAAAACTGTTGTGGGGAAGCTGCTGCGGGGAAGCTGGTTTGTTGTTTGTTGCAGTTGTATGAAAATAACTGTGAGACAGCTGTTTCTAGAAAAATGACAATTCTGCCCATATTTAGTTAAACTGTTTGATCAATACAATCACAAGGAATAGATTGCTACACACATATTACGAAACCAAAGGTTTTTGTCACTCATGGTATCCTTATCGATGTCAGGAACAGATCTATTTAAGGCTTTCATTGATATAAAATCTTACCATTTCAACTTTTTAATATTTTCATTTACGTTCTTCCACGAAGAATTTTGCCTCGATGAGAATTTGTTTTGTCATGTTTCAAATTCAAGCATGAATGTGAATCAAAATAATTAAAAAAAGAAATTTGAATGGATTTAAGAATTTTGTAAACAAAAACCCTTTTAATCCATATAGCAAAAGAAGGACTATATTTACTGTTAAATTTATTCTGGTAAAGATATGTGATGATGATATTCAACAACAAAGAAGTTAATATATGGTCTAAACTGAATTTTCAGTCAATATGTAGATTACAAGTCATGATACTAATTGGTCCGTCTACTTCTATTGAATTCTGATTAGTTGTTGTGACAGGAAATGGTTAAATGAATCAGTTTAGCGGCACATAAGCGCAATCCAATATTGCAAGGGAAATTCCAACAAGATAAATTTATTCAAAAAAATCAGAAGATTACATAAGTTTGTATCAGCACATAAGTGCAATCCAATATTGCAAGGAAATTGAAGAGAACGAAGAAATCGAAGAGAAAGAAGCGGAAAACTCAGAGATCGGAGATAGTGTTGTTCGTGAAATGAAAAGCTTGTTGGTAACCCTAATCCAANATCCGTCTACTTCTATTGAATTCTGATTAGTTGTTGTGACAGGAAATGGTTAAATGAATCAGTTTAGCGGCACATAAGCGCAATCCAATATTGCAAGGGAAATTCCAACAAGATAAATTTATTCAAAAAAATCAGAAGATTACACAAGTTTGTATCAGCACATAAGCGCAATCCAATATTGCAAGGAAATTGAAGAGAACGAAGAAATCGAAGAGAACGAAGCGGAAAACTCAGAGATCGGAGATAGTGTTGTTCGTGAAATGAAAAGCTTGTTGGTAACCCTAATCCAAGCTGGATATGTAGCTCTGACTTGCAGAGTAGAATATTCCGATGGAAGGAGGGAATAGATCCAAAAGGGCGAGATGGCGAGAGGCGCGGGAAGGAACGCTGCCCGGCAGGGCTTCTTTCGTATGTCCTCGGGCAAAAGCTGGGGCCACGGGGTGTTTATCCTGCAGCCCGCTTTTCACCCATGTTAGCGTCCTTCGGCCGCGAAGCTCCGAGACAAACAGTGAAATGTCGCAATTTGGGGCCGCGCCGCGTGAAAAAGCGGCCCCAAAAGGAACCTTAAAAAGTGTCATCCTGTTATCAGAAGGGATAATTATTCATAGGGGTTTGCGTCTATAAGAAACATCGAGCCCAAGATAAAAAAATAATAATCCTCGCAAAGTGAAGGTGAAATCTTTGGGTAGTTTCATATCTACGATCCAATGTCCTCTGAAAATTTGATCATTCAAACCTCTCTCAAAACAAAAATAAAAGTAGAATGCAGAGAGCCTTGGGGAGCGGTCAAATTTTTCGAAGCCCACAANGCTCTCTCAAAACAAAAATAAAAGTAGAATGCAGAGAGCCTTGGGGAGCGGTCAAATTTTTCGAAGCCCACAAGCTCGTATATATCGAGCGAAAAAAATGTGTTCTTATTCAGCTAGTTTGCTTAGCAAGTTGAACACGAGTTATTCACGAACAATGAGTCGTTTTGACAGCATTAGTCACTAAGCCGTAGGAAGTTAAGAATAAGGGCGAGATTTAAATTTTATTATTCATTTTAAAATACATTTTAATAGAATTTAGTGTATTTTTATTCTTACTTTTAATTAGTAATTTAATTGATTATAAATCCTTGTAACATTGTAGACAAAGAAATAATTTAAAAATAATAGTCATCAATTATGTGTGTGTGTGTGCGCGTGCGCGCAGACCTTCACCTGGCTCATTGGATGCAGCCTTTGATGTAAGTCCCTCGGGTCGAGGGTTCAATCCCTGCGTATGACCGAATTGCACACCTGTCTAGAAGGGAGGTCCGCCCCTCGATCAGACTTTGGGGTTGATCAGCGATCAGCCTTTTATATATATATATATATATATATATATATATACAATTTAATTATTTCTAGCAAAACGAGTCGAACACGAGCTACTTAATGAGCCAAGTACGATCTGTTCACGAACGAATTGTTTTGATAGCCGTAATGCATATCCCAAAAATCAAGTTGCCAATTTAATTTTTCATAAGAGCATTAGCAAAAATGTATGCAAGTTGGAAAATTTTGTTTCTTTGTAAAGAATAAAAACTATTATAATATTAACGTTTCCCTTTATAAAATAATGGCCAACTTCACCATGGTTGGTTTGATCATAATAAACAAAGTTTTTGGCAATACTTATTAAATATTAATTAACACCTAATGATTTATTCAATTCATTTTTTAGATAAATAGTTCATTGAGAAGTCTTTTCAAGAACATTACTCCTAAATTTTTCCTCTACACTACAGCTAGTAAGAGCAAGTTATTTTTATTCGTCAACTCATGAGATTATCCCATAGGAATGTACAATATGCAAAGTGAATCTATGGTCAAAAATGGATCCAAACTCAGTCAACTTNCAACATTACTCCTAAATTTTTCCTCTACACTACAGCTAGTAAGAGCAAGTTATTTTTATTCCTCAACTCACGTGATTATCCCATAGGAATGTACAATATGCAAAGTGAATCTATGGTCAAAAATGGATCCAAACTCAGTCAACTTTAGCAAACTTTAATATTTCATTATATGATTTTCTAGAAAAGTGATCCCTTTCATGAAGTCATTTTTAAATATCTTAGGGATCAAAACACTACATTCAGGTATTTTCAAGTAGGTAGGTTCATAAATTAACTAGCCATGCTCATTGAAAAGTAAATATCATGTCTATNATCAGGTATTTTCAAGTAGGTAGGTTCATAAATTAACTAGCCATGCTCATTGAAAAGTAAATATCATGTCTATTAAGAGTGATGACTAATAAGACTTTTGACACCAAACTTCTCGCACGAGGAAAACCATCATCTTTTGCTCCTGTTTTAACATTAGGATCTATAAAAGTATTTATTGATTTAAATGCCAACATTTATGTTTCTTTCAATAACTTAAGAATATACAAGTGCTTATAATCCTCCTAAAAAATCAAGCTATCTCCAATTCTACAAAGAATTTAATGTTTTTAAGTCTTTATCTACAATATTTTTGGCTATGAGAAGTTTGATAGTAGTTACCTCTTCAATTAAATCTCCAATAAAGACAATATTGCTACATACACGACTAGGATTCCAAACTTTCCTTCAAAAGAACTCTTTATAAACAAAGTGTGGTCATTTTGACATTTAATATGTATTCATAATTTTTAACACATAAATTCATCAAATCAAGCCTGCAGAGACTGTTTCAGGCCATAAAAAGAGTTCCGAAGTGCGCAAACTTTTGTTAGCAGGAAATTAAAAGGAACCAGAAAGTATTTCCATGCATATTTCATCTTCAAGTTTACCATTAAGAAAAGGCTTTATTAACATTTAATTGATATGAGAAAGAACAACAAAATAACATTCAGTTTAGCAACTAGAAGAAGGTCTCCTAATAGTCAATACCATACAAAGAGAATTCTAATTTTGACACAAGATAAGCCTTGAATCTTTTTATGCTTACATCCACTCTATATTTGATTGAAAATAACCCCAAATCCCACTAGTTTCTTTCGAAATGATAATTACATGATTTTCCAAGTCATATTCATCTCAAGCACATGCATTTCTTCAAGAACAACATGTTTCCATTTATGAATTTTAATGGCCTCATAAATGGATTTCCCATATTTCTCTCAATAAAAGTTGCTGATAAAATAGGAAACAAGGGCACACATTCTTACAAATTTTCATAAGATAATCAGTTTTTCAATGTCAGCAAATGATAACTTAGTATTGAGGGTTCACGACTATTGTTACTTTGCAGTGCTCCAGCAGAAACTAAGTTAAGCGCAGAATCTCATGCAGGGTTGTTAAGCCCNAAACTTAGTATTGAGGGTTCACAACTATTGTTACTTTGCAGTGCTCCAGCAGAAACTAAGTTAAGCGCAGAATCTCATGCAGGGTTGTTAAGCCCTCGGGGCCAGAGAAGGGAGGCCGGTCCAGCCTTCGTGTTGGACCGGACCAGTCCAATTCACTTAAGTGAAACTTCCTTCTTTGCTCGAGTCTCCCGTGCACTATTTCTCCTCCGCTCCTAGTCGTTGCACGTCACTCATAGTCGTTGCTCGATTCTCCCTACCATTTTTCACCTCTTTTTCTTAGGATCTTGCCTTTGTTATCACTCTTCTTCCTCTATTTATGCATGTTTTTTTTCTTAGGTCTAATCATTTTACTTTTATGTTGATTTCTGGCTTCAGATTTGCCTCTATGGCATCTCACTCTCGAGGATTGTATCCAACGGCGAGCGGTGCTTCGAATGTACCTCGCCTGAGGTTGTGATTTCCCCCACTATATCTCGTTGCCAAACACTGTTCAGCGCCACCCACTCCCACTGTCGCACCTCCCAGCCTCCTCCAGCAAGCCGCAACCCTTCAGGCTCCTCCGCCCTCCCACTATCGCACCTCCCAACCGGTCGTTCACCCTCCTACGCCGTCCCTGTNTGTTATCACTCTTCTTCCTCTATTTATGCATGTTTTTTTTTTCTTAGGTCTAATCATTTTACTTTTATGTTGATTTCTGGCTTCTGATTTGCCTCTATGGCATCTCACTCTCAAGGATTGTATCCAACGGCGAGCGGTGCTTCGAATGTACCTCGCCTGAGGTTGTGATTTCCCCCACTATATCTCGTTGCCACACACTGTCCAGCGCCACCCCCTCCCACTGTCGCACCTCCCAGCCTCCTCCAGCAAGCCGCAGCCCTTCAGGCTCCTCCGCCCTCCCACTATCGCACCTCCCAACCGGTCGTTCACCCTCCTACGCCGTCCCTGTTACAGTGTACCCTTCTGTGTCCTTTAAGAGGCCACAGGATCCCTCAACTTCACTCAACAGTCACCCCATATGCTTCCCATCACCTTCCAGCGGGCCGTTCATGTTGAGAATATGAAAACCGGTCCACTTTTGCAAGTCTCGACACCTATGGAAATCATTTAATTGCTTTTAATTAAATGTTTTATTGGTTTCCTCTTATTGTTATTTGTTTCCTTGATTAATCGTTGCTCGTTAATCTCCTTCTTAATTAAGCTTCCCGCTTCTTCCTCCCACATCCCGCATCCTGTTTCTCGAAAAGGAATGTGCTTTCTGTGACTACAGGAAAAAAATATAAAATTCACGATTGGCGTGAATAGTTTAGCTTCCTTCTTCAATTAAATTTTTGGCAAAGGTTGCAGACGGAGGAAAGTATTGAGGAAGAAGACAGATTCGCCTCTTCTGCTTCTGCGACCGAACTCCAACCTGCTCTCTCCTTGGTCCTTCAGCTGAAGCTTACGGCAGCAAAGAAAATTGCATGTATTATTCTCCCGTTGGCTTCTTCTTCTCACGTGGCTCAAGAGAGGAGAGAGAGAAGAGAGGGAGAGAAAGAGATCGAGATTTCTTGTAATCGTCGAGGCGATCGACGGGTGCAATCATCAAAGCAATAAAATCCTCTGCAACTCCGTGGACGTAGACAATTTTCTAAACCACGTAAATTTGTGTCCTGCTTGTTTTTTATTTTGTGAATTTCTCGTTCCAATTTTTGGCTTTATCGTCTTCGTTTTTCCACAACAATTCACCTCTCCAGTGCCTTCCAAACTAGTTGCACACCCCCTCCTCCACACTTCTGTCGATTTGCAGCACTAAAGTTTTCTCCAACGTTCTTCAAGCAATCGTCAACCCCCATCTCCAGCCTTCCCGCAGGCCTTCAATTACCATCCAAAACTGTTAAGGACTGTTACTATGCTTTTTCTTGCTTATTTTATTACTTGCTGAGTCGTAGCACTATGTATTACTGTTTTACATGCTTGTCATCTTGCGCTTTCTAAAATTCAACAATAAAATATTCGTCTTTTGAGACAGGGTTTGGATTAACTCTGGTATCAAATTCCTAGTTATAATCTTGATAATTTAGGTAATACGACCCTGTGAAGACCAAGAAAAAGAAAATTGCGTTGGAAGTGTCGCTTCAATGTAAAGATGAAAAATTTTTAACTAAGCACAAGTAATAAGTTTGTTTGCACAGTTTTGAAATTGGAAGTGGGAAATAAGATTCTAACGAAGAATCAAGTTCCGTGGAAAAGCAAAGAAAAATAATCCATGGTGGAGCAAGGAGTCGGGGTTAAAAAAAAAGAAGAAGAAGACGAGAGGTGGCCTCAGTCTTCAATTGCATTCAATTAATCCCAACAACTGTGAATAGCATCTTACAAAGCCAACAATATTCAAGCACAAATGTAAAGAGAATAACCACTCCACTAATTCATTCATATGGGAAATGCAAATTCTATACAGAATCAAAAAGCAGTTATTCATCATGCAAATTTTCAGAAAAGAAGGCGATAAGATTCTACAAAGCAGAAATAGAAATCTAAAAGATTGAGCACGTCTAAATGAAGGAAGAAACATAAATAACAATGATTTAGATCTTGGATTAACAGAACTAACCTCTATGTATTTCATGGTAGCATTCCTAATCAATTCGTCTTCCTCTGGAGTGAAACGTTTACCCCACACCAAATTATCCGGACCCAAATTTTCATGATGAAACTGCTCAGGTGGAAACTCCTCAACATTTTCGGAAAAGCTTACTTTTTTTTTACCTTTTTTTACATCTTTCTTTGGTTCACAATGATACGGTTCATCAGTGTTACAACCTTTTTCAATATTAAGTGAGTTCACATCCAATTTGCTCTTTCCAACATAGTTTTTTCTTGCAGCCATTTCAGGAGTTAATTCTGGACAATTATCTACTTCTCCCTTTTCCTTCCCCCTTTTTTTATCCTTATTCCTTACATGTGCTCTTAACGGCACCTCTTCAGCGTCGCCTCCAGAAATAACCTTACATGCCTTCTCTGATGCTTCCTTGGACATTTTCTTTGAATTATCCTGACCCTGTTCATGCTCTAGAAAATATTTTTTCCTTCTTTTCCTATCCTGCTCTTTACCCTCATCCCAGCCACAGTTATCAGTAGATGTTGTGGAATTTTCAGTTTCCTTCAAACTTTCATTTCTCTTCCTCTGCATTTTAAGATCCTTCTCACTCCCCGTGGGACCTCCATATATAATCTCATCTTCAAAAGTTTCCCCTCCTTCAGCAGAATCATTCTTTAAAGAGTTGAAGTCAGTTCCATTTTGCTTCCTTCTTTTCTTTTCTCTATTCTGCTCGTTTGTATATTTCCTGCTTCCCTTAAAACCCTCATCAATAGCCCTGTTTTCTGAACGAGGGATCCCTTCATCAAAGAAATTCTTTGAAGATGTAAGCTTTTCACTCTCATTATGCTTGCTACTTTTATAATTGGTGTCATCTTCCATATTATGTCCATCCAAGAGCCTTAAATCGTTGATTTTTTTGTACGTATCATTCTTCTCCTTCATGTTGTCCCCAGTTCCAATACAGCGCTCGTGGTTTGACCCATTGTTGATATCCAATTTTGCCAAAATATGGGTGCTGCCTCTTTGATTTTTAAAGTCATTTGTGAGAGGATTTGGATTGCATCCATCATTTGACCTTTTGCCCTTTCTTCTCTTCACCTTCCCAAATATACCCAAATCAGTGATTCCTTGCATTTCCTGCAATTTCTGTATTCCCATTTTGCACCTGCAACCCATATGTAAGATCATAAGATAAAAAAAGTACACTGAGCTATTTCCCAGCAGCATTATGGAAAGCTATATGTGGAATCTAATTAAAATATTGCCAAAAATAAAGAGTTTGTTCGGCTTCCACTGTGATTTAACTCGGTATAATTTAGTAAACCCAGTAATCTGGATTAAATAAAACCAGTGAGAGTAAAATACTGAATCCTGATAAACAATTTACTGTTTATCATGGAAAGTGTTAGATCGAGTTAAATCCTGATAAACAATTTGCTACATGGCAATATGATCCATCATGTTTGGTGCAAATATTGAATCCATTTGAAGCCGAAAGAATCTATTCATTAAAAATAAAAAATAAAATAAAATACCATCAAACACCACTAGGCATTCTCCTCACAGTTCCTAGTTAGAGTGCAAAAATATCATCACTCTCATTGTTTAAAATACTAGTAATGTGATGTTATTGATCATGTTGTGCAATGCTTCTAGCTAAATGCTTCCAATGAAAGTAATATCCTATTTGAGAATGAACTAAAAATGAAATTAATGCTTCAGTNCAAATACTAGTAATGCAATGTTATTGATCATGTTGTGCAATGCCTCTAGCTAAATGCTTCCAATGAAAGTAATATCCTATTTGAGAATGAACTAAAAATGAAATTAATGCTTCAGTAATAAATTAAAATTTGTGTGCATCCCACATGTCGATGGAAACTACATATTGCACAACAATTTCATGAATTACATCCCAAAATGCTGCATGTATGTTAGGATCTTCATCATTACTTTCTATCTCAACCAACTCATTGTCATATTATATCTCAGCTAGAGATATGTTGAAATATTAAACATTACGATGGTATCGACCAATAAAATTGTGCAACACTGTAAAAGAAAGCATAATATAAGTTTTTCGCAGGTCATGGGGAAGAAGCTTTAGGCAGAGCGGCAGGCGTACGAGGAGGGTACCTCGGGTCGAAGTCGCGTGAAGAAGAGAGGAGCGCTCGGGCCGTTCTTCTAGGGTTCGATATGGATCGCGAACGGGACGAAAGGAAATCGGGTGCGGCTGCTTGCGGGAGAGGAAGCTCAAGGACGGGTTACGCGCGACGCGAAGAGCTAGGGCGCGGGAAGGACCGCGAACGGGAAAAAAAACAGACGGGTGCGTGAGTTTAGGGATTTAGGGATTTTAAAACAAGGATTTTTCTTTTTTTTTTTATTTAAAAAAATGTTAAATTTTGTATAATTTATTCGTATGCGGCGCTCTAACAAAATGGGTATCCCTCCTAGCTAAAATTGGCATTCCGGAAACGTTGGCGATGTCCGTTTCGTCATTCGAGGTTGTTTGGACACCCTCATCGACGATAGAGTGAAAAATAAATTGAATTCAATTCTCGTCAAAATTATGATCCGCGACCGATTGTTTTAAAAATTTTATTTAACCTTTCGACAAATAATGGTACAAGCAATGTGAACTATGGTAATCGAACATGTCGGCTCTACAAATTGTGAAGTTTGTGCGTATGGAATTGCAAATTGTACATAAGACAATCTTAGGGCTTAATAGTCCTATAGGAACTTTTGGGTTTCCTCATGTTGGTTTTCAACCTCCTAAGCGCTAGAGGCTAATACCACACATGTGAAACTCCAAAAGGGTAAAGAAGTAGATTGGACTCCTAAAATAAGGTGGGTCTCATTGCTAAGGTTGTAAGATATTCAAAAGGTGAAACCTAAGGCTAAACCCTAAACCCAAAGAAAAAAACTATACCTCACTAAAAATGAGGTCAACAAATGGACCCCAATAGGTGTGGTGTGTTGAACAAACACACCGCGCGTATTGGTATTGACTGAAGAGACTAACAAAACCAACACAGATGTTTAAGCTTACATACTTATAACAAAATGTATAATTGAGTGAGAATCATTTTCGTTGGGGAATTAGCAATTGAATTTTAACTTGGATGAATTTGAGTTCTTTAAATGTGGATTCAATTTGCTTTGTTGTTGTTTTTTTTTTTATTTTGATTTCGATTTGGACTTTGATTTTAATTTACATTTCAATTTTGATTTTGTGCTGAGAAAGGGAGTAGAGCGAAGGCCCATTCCGAATGTCAAGTGCTGAGAAGGGAGTAGGGCGGAAGCCTATCCCGAGTACTGAGATTACCGAGAAGGGAGTAGAGAGGAAGCCTATNTATTTTGATTTCGATTTGGACTTTGATTTTAATTTACATTTCAATTTTGATTTCAATTTCAATTTTGATTTTGTGCTGAGAAAGGGAGTAGAGCGAAGGCCCATTCCGAATGTCGAGTGTTGAGAAGGGAGTAGGGCGGAAGCCTATCCCGAGTACTGAGATTACCGAGAAGGGAGTAGAGAGGAAGCCTATCCCGAGTACTGAAATTGTTGAGAATTGTTGAGAAGGGAGTAGGGCGGAAGCCTATTCCGAGTGCTGAGAATTGCTGAGATTTGTTGAGAATTGTTGAGAATTGTTGAGAAGGGAGTAGGTCGGAAGCCTATCCCGATTGTTGAGAATTGCTGAGAATTGCCGAGAAGGGAGTAGCGCGGAAGCATATCCCGAATTGTTGAGAATTGTTTAGAATGAAGTAGGNTTTGTTGAGAATTGTTGAGAAGGGAGTAGGTCGGAAGCCTATCCCGATTGTTGAGAATTGTTGAGAATTGCCGAGAAGGGAGTAGCGCGGAAGCATATCCCGAATTGTTGAGAATTGTTTAGAATGAAGTAGGGTGGAAGCCTATCCAGATTGTTGGATTGCTGAGAAGGGAGTAGAGCGGAAGCCTATCCCGATTGCTGAGAAGTGCTTAGAATGAAGTTGAGCGTAAGCCTATCCAGATTGCTGAGAAGGGAGTAGGGCGGAAGCCTATCCCGATTGTTGAGATTTCGTGAATGCAGCGATTATGAAAATTTTGGTGAAATTTGGTTCATGCAGAGAATATGAAAAAAAAAATAGATTTGTTTATGCAAAGATCGTGAAGAATTTTGCTGATATTTATTTATGCATAGATCATGAAAATTTTGTGAAGTGCAGAGAATATTTGTAGAAGTTCATGCAGTGCTGAATTTTATTTAAATGTCTGTGCANATTTATGCAAAGATCGTGAAGAATTTTGCTGATATTTATTTATGCATAGATCATAAAAATTTTGTGAAGTGCAGAGAATATTTGTAGAAGTTCATGCAGTGCTGAATTTTATTTAAATGTCTGTGCAGAGATTTATAAAAATAAATTATGAGGTGCAGAGTTTTGTTTTAATGTTGATTTTTATTTTGTTTGATGCTGAGTTTTATTTTGTTGCATCGGTTTTAGGATTTGGACCCAGTTTTAGACAAGCGTGACATCTGAGCTTCTAAGAATTGTCTCTGAAAGATCACAAGGCACGGTACTTCTTGAAGTATCGTCCACTGGAAATATGTATTATCTCTAAGGACATCACAACTGAAGAGACCGCAACTTCGTAGCTTCATCTGTAGTAGTTGTCGTTTGCTTCGACATTGATTCTGTAAAGGTTGTTCAAGCTGCATTTGAGAAATCGCTCTGACGTTCTTCGAATTATAGTTGGAGTTGTATTTGCTAGCGTTGAAGAATACGACTTCAGGGTTGAATTTTCATTAATTGTTAATATCATCGTCAGTTCTTTAATTATTTATTCCTGGGCCTATGCAAATTTCAGAATTTCAGCTCATGTGACTAAAATATTTTTCATTTCCCAAGGATATTTCTGAGTTAATTAATAGCCAACCTAAAAACTCGCGAACACTTAATATTTTCTTGAATATAATATCAGAAGAACTTTCTTAAAAGAACATTTCGAGTCTTATCAATTAGGGGAGAATTCAGACACTAATTTTTTGTTATACGTCCACCTCAAGCTTCTTCTCAGGGAGATTCTTCTTTTATTATGATTTTTTGGATCAAGCTTCTCATAGAATTTTTTTCTCTTTTTCTATTTTTTTTTAATTGTTTTTCTTTGCTCCCTTTGTTTTTTTTTTTAATTATATATCTCGTGAAGCATATTTCTTTTAAGGATTTTGAATGTCCAAACTCTCTTGACTAATAATCATCAAAGACTTCTTAAGACAAATTCTGAGATATTATAACTCATTCAAAAGTCAGGACTCAGTCACATGGCAGGAAATTAAAAGGCTCGTGATATCCCGAGTCAATTACTCGTATTTCAAACACAATGTTTCATTTTGAAATCTATNATGTAAAGATTGTTCAAGCTGCATTTGAGAAATCGCTCTGACGTTCTTCGAATTGTAGTTGGAGTTGTATTTGCTAGCGTTGAAGAATACGACTTCAGGGTTGAATTTTCATTAATTGTTAATATCATCGTCAGTTCTTTAATTATTTATTCCTGGGCCTATGCAAATTTCAGAATTTCTGCTCATGTGACTAAAACATTTTTCATTTCCCAAGGATATTTCTGAGTCAATTAATAGCCAACCTAAAAACTCGCGAACACTTAATATTTTCTTGAATATAATATCAGAAGAACTTTCTTAAAAGAACTCTTATCAATTAGGGGAGAATTCAAACACTAATTTTTGGTTATACGTCCACCTCAAGCTTCTTCTCAGGGAGATTCTTCTTTTATTATGTTTTTTTGGATCAAGCTTCTCATAGAATCTTTTTCTCTTTTTCTATTTTTTTTAATTGTTTTTCTTTGCTCCCTTTGTTTTTTTTTTAATTATATATCTGGTGAAGCATATTTCTTTTAAGGATTTTGAATGTCCAAACTCTCTTGACTAATAATCATCAAAGATTTCGTAAGACAAATTCTAAGATATTATAACTCATTCAAAAGTCAGGACTCAGTCACATGGCAGAAAATTAAAAGGCTCGTGATATCCCGAGTCAATTACTCGTATTTCAAACACAATGTTTCATTTTGAAATCTATTTAGGACTCAGTCTGAATTCTTTAAAGTGAATGACTCAGTTATTAGTGCATTAATTTCATTCTTCTCTGAAGTCATAATCTTATCAAAACATCCAATTTTTTTTCTTTTAGAGTGATGAGTTTTCCAAGTATTGAACAATTTTGGATAACAACTAACTCTTTCTTTTTTTTTCATTCATTGCGGTGGAAGGGATTTAACATAGTAACATCAATCCTCCTAAAGTCCCCATTACACTGATGGTAGTAGTCAAAAGATAAACCCTACTATCTCCTAATAGGGGGAAGGTCTCGAATTCTACGTTCTAGTCTGTACTGAAACTGTTTAAATCTGGTTCGCTCTTTTNCGAGATGTTACATATACTTACCTGAGGTGAACCGTAGCTTGAAGGCGACGGGTGGGAGTGGCGACAAGGTCGCAACGGCAAGTAGCGACAGAGTGCAGAGGGAGTGGCGGCAGAGGCTGCAGGGAGCATGGCGAAATGGAAGCTTTTCGCAGGGCACGGGAAAGAAGCTTTAGGCAGAGCGGCAGGCGTACCTCGGGTCGAAGGCACGTGAAGAAGAGAGGAACGCTCGGGCCATTCTTCTAGGGTTCGGTCTGGGGTCGATCTGGAACGGGACGAAAGGAAATCGGAAGCGGCTGCTTGTGGGAGAGGAAGCTCAAGGACGGGTTAGGCGCGACGCGAAGAGCTAGGGCGCGGGAACGTCCGCAAATGGGAAAAACAAAAAAAAAAGGATTTTCTCTTTTTTTTTCTTTAAAAAAAAGGTTAAATTTTGTACAATTTATTTTTGCGTGACACCCTAATAAAATGGATGTCCCTCCAAATTAAAATCGACATTATGGAAACGCTGATGCAGTCTATTTCGTCATCCGAGGTTGTTCAAACACCCTCATCGACGATATGGTCAAAAATGAGTTGAATTCGATTCTCGTCAAAATTATGATCCGCGGTCGATTGTTTCAAAATTTTTATTTAAGCTTTCGATAAATAACAGTGCAGGCAATGTGAATTGTGGTAATCGAACGTGTCGACCGTCCGAATTGTGAAGTTTGTACGCGCGGAAGTGCAAATTGTACATAAGGCAATCCTAGGGCTTAATGGTCCTATAGAAACTTTTGGGTTCCATCATGTTAGTTTTCAACCTCCTAAGCGCTAGAGGCTGATACCACACAAGCGAAACTCCAAAAGGGTAAAGAAGTAGGTTGGACTCCTAAAATGAGGTGGGTCCCGTTTCTAACGCTCTAAGATAGTCAAAGGGAGAACCATAAGGTTAGACCCTAAACTCTAAGAAGAAAACTAAACCTCACTAAAAATCAGGTCAACAAGAAGTCAACCAAAGTAAAATTTAGAAAAAGCTTTAAAAACAAGATTTAAACTTCAATTTTGCAAAAAAAATTAAGTCCCACAAAAACTCAAATCAAGTTTCCCATATGCTTTTTTTTTTTTTTTTTG
>JXCR01134843.1:7542-107588 GCA_002079205.1 Phalaenopsis hybrid cultivar
TTAATATAACAAATTGCAATTTTTCTTGAAAGAAATAGATGATAAAAAACCTTAGACTTAATTATTGAATATCTTTGCACCTTTAGTATTAACTGGAGTTGTTTTGAATTTTTCTTAAGTTATACTATTATATTTGGAAAACTAAAATATGGAAGTCTAAAAGTTAAGGTCTTTATCATAAGTCATATTTTTTATGTAGTAAAGGAGTTACTTGAGGACAAGTAACATGTAAGCTTGGGGGATTTTGATACACCAAAAATATATACATTTTTAGTCCCATATTTTATACCTATTTTTGATGATATTGCACTTTAATGGAAGGTATTTTGATGTTTTCTTGCAGGTTGTTGATTTTAGGACTTAAAGTAAAAAAGAAAGCAAAAAAGAATGAAATTTGGAGTCAAAATGACATTTTTGATAAAATTCTCAACGCCGGCAGCATCGAGGGCAGTGTCGATGACGTAGAACAAATTAATGCAGAGATTTTTTTCTCAGCGCCGATGGCGCCAAAGGCGGTGCAGACCCCGTTTCTAGAAGGTTCGATGAATTTGGATGACTTTTTGAAGAGTTTTTGGAGGCACCTTCTGGAGAAGCGACCTTGGGCTTTATTTGGAGCCAAATTTCATCACAAAAAGTGCTCCTCTACGTTTTTCACTCCTCTACTTTTATTTCTCGTACCACATCATTTCATTCCCCTTCCATATTATAGTCAATTAGTGATTTTGCTTTCATAGTTTAGAGTTTTTGTGGTGAGATTTAGTGTGAAACTTTTTGTAAGAGTGTTGGAGAAGGAAAAAAGTGAGAGATATCTTCTTCCTGCATTTCTAAGGAAAGGCTACAAGGGATTTACTTTGAGAAAGTGTTTTCAGCTAAGTATTATTTGTTTATTAGTGTTGTATGAATTTTCTTTTATATATGAAATTTGTGTTTTGCTATTTATTTCTCATGAAGTCTGAGTAGTTCCCTCTATCTTTCTCCCTACTCTGAGATATGGTGAAATGAAGAGATAAAATGAATGTGCTAATATTAAATTGTAAAATAAATTGTGATAATTTTTCAACTCCGAACATAATTTACTTTTCGATCTGTCCAATTAAATTGTTAAAAAGTGTCGTGAAACATATGATCCAGGAAATGGAGTATGAGTTCTACAACAGAGTAAGGATCACATTTGATTCCATGAAGGAGAACATTGTTTATGGAATTAAGTGCAAATAAATAGGGAAATATTCTTTGTTGGGTGTAGAATTGGAGAATCTTTAGGGTGACAGACTAAAATCTTCAATTCAGTCTTAGTGTTTAAAAATTGAAGCGAGAGCTAGCCTTCAGGTGAATGGAAGTGGGAGCTCTAGAGTGGGATCCACTATCCTCCTAGCCTAGCCATTATGAACATTTATCTCATCTCATTTTACGATAGCCTCATTGTAGTGGGAAGGACGCTTTTTCACATAAGAATCTTTGTTACATAAACATAGTTAATTGATTGGTATTTACTATTTGAAATTTTTCATCTTTGATATGATAATAGTTTAGAAATTTAATTTTGATTACATCTCAATAATTAAAATTTGTGACAGTGATTTCAATTGATTTTCTGTGAATTTCCTAGCAAATTCGTCATTTCCAAATTTGATATTTTGGGCTTAAATAGAAAATCCATTATTACTTGATAACGATACATATACTTGCATAGAATTCAAATGTTAATTGATTAAATTTAATTAAATTTTTCATAATCTATAGCAATAAAAAGTCAGATCAGGGCCCAACCGCCTACCGTCTATGATAGCTACGCCAACTGGAGGCCTAGTTGCTGCCAATAATGGAAGACTTACAGACGCGCCACTATGAAGAACTCAATGTAGAAATGCTAGCTATCAAAAGCAAAGGGTTTTCTTACAAGAAGAAAGAAGATGCCAGAAAGAGGTGGAGAACTTGCTTACTTCTATTGCTGAAGGAAACATTTATGATCCAGGCATGAGACAAACCACTTCCAGCTTGCCTGCTATAGATGAGAAGTCTGGTTAAATACCACCAGCTTCAGATGTTCTGTGTACAGGTTGCCCTACCTACAATGTTGAGATACTAGCACGAGCATTAGCTGCAGGGGCTTTCATGGAGTGCCCGGACTGCAATGTCCTACACCTACAAAGCTACAACACTTTAGAGGAGTATGCATCTACTGATGAGGGATCTCAAACCGCTGATTACTTGATGAATGCAGAGCCATATGTCCCGAGGGATGCGGAGCCATATGTCCCATGGGGTATAGAGCCATACGTCCCGTCAGACGCAGAGTCATACATTCTGCTGTAAACAGAAACAACACCAACTTGGGTTCCCGCCACCGTTAAAATGAGAGAACATCCTTGAAAGCCACCGATTCTAAGTATGGAAGAATACTACTGAATAAGCAGGGTAAACAAAAGGAATTTTGAATTATACAAAGAAGTGCAAGGAGAATTCATCAACATATTAGAAGGGTTGGAATTATACATCAAGTTCTTCTTAGAAAGTGATGAACAAAGCATTATCGACTGCATTTTTGACTTAAGAGATAGAGGTCGAGCAGGCCTACTTATGGAAAGGACCTATTCTGAGCCAAGAAAATGGATGCAAGAAAAGGGGAGGATTACTATCCAATGCGACTGCTGCTACAACTTCACCAACGATAGGCAAGAAAATCCTCCTGGGATTCTCAGACACGATCAGATGGATCCACTACCTCCAATGATAAAATGGATAATTAAAAGAATGGTCAGATGGAGTATTCTACCAGCTAGCTGCATCCCTAACAGTTGCATCATCAACATATACGATGAAGGAGACTGTATACCTCCGTACATTGATTACCATGACTTCGTAAGGCCTTTCTGTACGGTCTCATTCATGAGCAAAAGAAATATCCTATTTAAAAAAGAAATTGATATCATTGGTCCTGGAAAATTCAGAGGACCTGTAGAAATTTTGCTGCCTGTTGGTTCAGTGATAGTCCTTAAAGGAAATGAGTCGGACATTGCCAAAACTGTATTCTAAGAGTGCGACACCGTAGGGTGTCCGTGACCTTTTGACAAATGGAAAACAATAAAATGCCATATGGATTTCATCCAGATCCATAATTGGAGGAACTGCTACCATACAAGCTATGAGAGGGTTGCACCTCTAAGTACATGCAAAGAGAACTCTTGTCCTGGAGCGTGGCTTAGAATGTCTGCTCGATCAAGAGCTTGTCACACCAGGAACAGACCTTCAAAGGATTCCTTTCATTTTGCTGCACTACATTACAACAGATATGATATGTATTAGACATGCTCAGTTTATGATATGTACTTGGCATGGCCTATTTTTGGATGTACTTTGATGCAATCTGCACATTGTACTTTTTGAGACCTTGGCCTACACCTAACTTGTAACACTTATTGGAGCAGGTGAATGAAGTTTCTTTCAGAAATTTGTCTGTTTTCTCAAATTGCCTTTTTGTATAATGGATAAAAGCCACGAACCATTCGTTGGTTCGGGAGTACAATGAATAAAGAACAAAACAACAAAATTTTTAATGATAATAAAATTTAATTAAAAAAATGTAATAATATTAATAACAAACAAACAACAAAACAAATTTCTTTTGAAAAATCAACAAACTAAAATTATTTTTTTGAAAATATATTTTGAAAATTAAACATTTTAAAAACAACAAGAAAAGAAAATAAATTTGTTGAGTTGATTCTCTCAATTTCGAGGTCTCCTACTATTTGCTTGTCAGCACAACTATCTTTGTCTACACTAATTCTTTTAACATCCTCACAGAATTTCACATTCTGCACAAAACCTCACAAAATTTCATAAATTTTCTTCAACAATGTTAACCTTTGCATACGACATATATCTTTGGATTCAACACCATCATTCTCATTTTCGAATCAATCCCTAACTTCTGATTCACTTCTTTTTTATGTCTGTCCTTAACTTCTGACTCTCTTTTTAGATTGATCATTAACTTTAAATTCTCATTTTTGAATCAGTCCTTAACTTTTGATTCACTTCTTCTTGAGGTCGATCCTTAACTTCCGACACTCTTTTGAGATCGATCATTAACCTTCAATTCTCATTTTTAAATCAGTCCTTAACTTCAGATTTACTTCTTTTTGAGGTCGGTCTTTAACTTCTAACTCTCTTTTGAGATTGATCATTAACTTTCAATTCTCATTTTTGAATCAGTCTTTAACTTCTGATTCACTTCTTTTCGAGGTCGGTCCTTAGTTTTCGACTCTCTTTTGAGATTGATCCATAACTTTCAGTTCTCATTTTAGAATTAGTCCCTAATTTCTGATTTCTCTCTTTTTGAGATCGGTCCTTAACTTCCGATCCTCTCTTTTTTGATTGAGCCTTAACTTTCAATCCTTATTCTAGAATCATTCCCTAATTTCTAATTCCTCTCTTTTTAAGATCGGTCCTTAACATCTGATCCTATCTTTGTGATTGATCCTTAACTTTCAATCCTTATCCTGGAACCACTCCCTAATTTTTGATTCCTCACTTTTCGAGATCGGTCCTTAACTTTCGATCCTCTCTTTTGTGATTGATCCTTAACTTTCAATCCTTATCTTGGAATCAATCCCTAATTTCTGATTCCTCTCTTTTTGAGATCGGTCCTTAACTTCTGATCCTTTCTTTTGTGATTGATCCTTAACTTTCAATCCTTATCTTAGAATCAGTCCCTAATTTCTGATTCCTCTCTTTTTGAGGTCAGTCCTTAACTTGTGAGTCATTTTGAGATTGATCATTAACTTTCAATTCTCATTTTTGAATCAGTCATTAACTTCTGATTCACTTCTTTTTGAGGTCGGTCCTTAACTTCTGAATCTCTTTTAAGATTGATCATTAACCTTCAATTCTCATTTTGAATCAGTCCTTAATTTATGATTCACCTCTTTTCGAGGTTGGTCCTTAACTTTCGATCCTCTCTTTTATGATTGATCTTTAACTTTCAATTCTTATCCTGTAATCATTCCCTACCTTCTGATTCCTCTCTTTTCGTGATCGTTGCTTAACTTTTGACCCTCTTTTAGAATTGATACCTAAATTTCAATTCCCACCTCAGGGTCAGTACTGACGTACTGATTCACATCCTCTATAAACACTTGATATCTAATAACTCAAAACCTACTCTCCAATCCCCTGTGAGAGTTTCTACCTCTTGATCCCAATCAAATATTTACCTGCTAATTCCCCAAAGGAAACAAATAGCACACTCAAATTCTACACTCTTGTTGTGTCTGTTGACTTAGAAGTCTATATTGGTTTTGTTCATCTCATCAGTTAACGCCAATACGCGCAGTGTTCTTTCCCAGCACACCACACCCTTTGGGGGTCCATTTGTTGACCTCACTTTTGGTTGAGGTTTAGTTTTTCCTCTTTAGTAGCCTACTATAGGATTTTCCTATTGACTATTCTTAGAAAACTAGACATGGAACCCTCACCATTAGAAACATTGACTTTTCTATTGACTATTCTTAGAAAACTAAACAAGGAACCCTCACCATCAGAAACTCTACACTTATTTTCTTATTGACTATTCTTAGAAAACTAGACAAGGAACTCTCACCATTAGAAATTCTACAATTTTCTATTGACTATTCTTAGAAAACTAGACATGGAACCCTCACCATTAGAAATTCCAAACTCCTGTTGACTATTCATATAAAACTAGAAAAGGAACCCTCACCATTAGAAATTTCAAACTCCTGCTTACTCACTTTGAAGTTCCACATAGTGGTCCTAACCTCTAGCACTTAGTAGGTGAGGTCATTATGGGGGAGCTCACAGAGGTCCCATAGGACTGCTTGCCCTTAGGTTTGACTCTGGGTGTTGTCCTAGAGCTAAGGCACTCACTACACTCCCCTCATTCACAATCACTCATAAATACAAACCTAAAGTTTCTTAACTTTGATCCCTTAATCCTTTGGGAGACTCATGTAGATGGTCCCCTAAACCCACTGGCCCTAGGCTAGAGTTTAGCTAAAACTAGTACATAGAGGACCCAAATGGGGTTACCATTGGTCCATATCTCATTTATGATGGTTGGCACCTCAATTCTACAAAAAATACCCAACTTGGTCTTTTGCCTCTAAACTCCGCCAAATTACCTGAGGACTCTTAAAACCCTAAATTTGGCCAAAATAGCCAAATTTATCCAAAATATCTAAATTTGTTCAAAAATCATTTCAAACCTTTTGAAGACATCCAAATTACCCAAAATCACCAAAAATTTGCCAAATCACCAAAATGCCCCTCCTTAGCCCAAAATTTCAAAAATTTCAAAAAATCCCAAAAATTTTCAAAACCTTCCAAATATTCTTAATTTCATTTTTCTCAACTACCACATGACCTAATTTTGAATAATTTGACCATTTTGACCAAAATCCCCAAATTATCTTTAGAGGCCCAATTTACCCAAATTTACCTCAAATGTCCACCAAATTGGTCTAAATTTCACCCAATTTCAATTCTAAACACAAATTAACCTTAAATATGACCAATTTAAACCAAATTCAAGCTTAATTGGCCCATTTCTTGAGCCCAATTTTGATCTGAGGCTAACCCCCAATTTTGGCCACATGACCTAATCTCACCAAATTAAACCTATAGCCTACTCAATTTGCCACAATTTATGTTGAAAACTCTTCATAACACTCCTAAACATCAAACTTGACCTTCAATTGGCCTTGGTTAAGCCTCAATTTCATTTAATTTTAACTTAAATCCAAAAATCCACAAATTTACCCCAAATTGACTATGTCCCCAAATTCCACGAAATTGAATGCCTTAGACCCAAAATTAGCACCCAATTCATGTTGAAAATTTTTCATGACATTTCTATTGACCATTCTCAATAAGAAATTTGGACTTAGCCCAAGCCTAGCCCAATCTAGACCCAAGTCTAGGCCAACATGCCTAAATTGATCAAAATTACAAAATCCCTCAGGTTGGACCCCCGATTGAACTCAAAATCATTTCAAGTCTTCACAAAAAAATGTTCATTACAATAATCTACACAATGTTGATCAATTAATTGGGCTCAAGGTCATGGTTAGCCTAACCCAAACCTACTTTACGCTTAATTGACCTACATGGTCCCCTTCACTAAAAATTAACCAAATTAAGCCAAGTTGACCAACCCAAGACCACCACAACCAAAATTTAAACCTTATTGACCAGAATAAACCCCATGGAACCACCCAAATGAGCCATGGACCAAGGATCACCAAATCAATGGATTTGCTTCCAAAATTTCTTAAGCCTAATGGATTCTTGCCAAAACTAAGCACCTGCCGAAATAAATTGTTGTGACATATTCCTGTGGCTCACCTAACCTCCTGGCCACCTCCCCTAGCCTTTCCGGTCAGTCTAGTCACCAGAAAATGGCCAAACTGAGAGCCAACCCTAGCCTTTCCGGTTGGCTACCTCATCTCATTTTAAATTTAAAGCCTCTCTGCCCTCCACCAAAGCAAACTTTTTCACCCCCCAATTGGCCATGGCAGCCACCCTAAGCCAATTTTATAAAACCTCACCTCCATGGACATAAAGAGGTGTGCTAAAATTTTCTCAAGGAGATCCTTCAAAAATCACTCCCTGAGCTTCCTTGAGACCTTCACAATGTAACCCAACTACCCCATTGCCCTAAATCCCCTTGCCAAAGTTCAATTTTTGAGCTCAAAACCTTATCGAAGATAGGACAGAGCTCTCCACACCTCTACACTCCACCAAAATCAAATTAAACTCACCCGCACCATCACCACAGTGAAAGAAGAAGAAGCCCCATCAAATCCCCTTCATACAAAGCCCCTAGCATAGCTCTGGACCAGCACCTAAAATCGAGCTTGGTTGAATTCATATATAGACTTTTCACCACAGCAAGAGGCTCAATCCCTAGCCTCCTTGGACCTCTACAAATGTGCCTAGCACCTCCAATTGAAGCTTCCCTTCTCAGAAAAAAAGGTATCGAACTTCCCCTCTTTCTAAGCCTATTTTGATTCTCCATTTGATTAGGCTTAGTTTAAAGGCATGTTTACCGTATGGATGTGTTCTTCTCACTTAAACAAGCATATAGAAACAAACAGCACTTAATTTGGTTAAGAAATGAGTGAGATCTTAAACTTTGAAAATGGATGCTTCTCGAGCTAAGGCATTGGGGACGATAACGGGGAGCCATCCGATCGTGCGTTTATCTCATCAACGGAAGAGATCTAGACGTACAGCGCCTTCTTACATGAAATACGGGTCGAGTCAGTGTTGAGGTGGATGGTGGCATCGAACTAGAGGACGCTGCATGGAGCTTCAGAGACGCCTAGGATAAGGTGGCGCCGCGCGTTTAAATAGATAAATAGGGTATTTTCTGATTTAAAAAAATAACCCTAAATTCAAAAATTCATATCTTCGTTTAAGAAAATCACAAAAATAAAATAAAAATATCCTCTTACTCAGTGAATAGAGGAGAGCAATGTGAAAATGATTTTAAGTTTATTTGATGCATATTTTATTTTTAATTAATTAAATAATGTTTTAAGTTTTTTGATTCTCCATGCATGTAGACATTTCACCATGGCTTGAAATTTTGGCTTGTTGTTAGCTCTATCTTAGGGAACATTATATGATTTTTCCAAAGTCAAAGGAGATCTCTAGACAGTGATTCATATTTTTTAAGTTTATGTCTATTATTTACTTAAATCAATCATAATAAAATTCATGTTGCTTAAAAAATTCCAAGAAAATTTTGGAAGGTTGACCACGACCAAACCTTTGGAAAATGTTTCATGAGCTAGGTCAATAAGAATATACTTAATTTTTACAAACCCTAAAACAAAAAGAAAATCAATTTTGGGAAAAATAAACATCTAAATGACTTGGTTTTTAATATCCACTATAATTTGAAGTTCAAAGAACTCCCCATAAAAAAATCAAAATAATTGGAGCTCATTTGATAAATCAAAATAATTTTTTAAGTTAAATGGCATTTTTAACAATAAAATGATTTTTAATAATTAAAGTATAACTCAAAAAACCATAAGAATTAGTTTTTGGAGTTCTTTGTGATTAGAAGAATTTTCTAAAAATAAATTGGTAATTAAAATAAAAATGTTATTTTTAGCCTATTTTTAATATTTAAATAATTAAAAAATGATAAAAATCATAAAAATAATAAAAATCATGGAAATATTCTAAATTGTTTCTTAAGCACTTAGGAACAATTGAAATATTTTTCCTAATTTTCTAAGTGAAGATATTGAATTTTAAAGCTTAAAATAAATTTTTAAAGGCTAAAAATGGATTTTCACTAAAATAATTCCAACAATTCAAAGAAAAATAAAAAAAAAATATGAAATTTGTTTCTCTAGGTTCCTTGACCTAAAAAAGATTTAATAAAAATATAAAACTTAATCTGCCACATTTAAAATATTTTATAATTAATAAATGCTCCAGAACTTAAAAGAATTCTTGAAATTCAAATATAACTCAATAAATCATGAAATTTTGGTTCCAATAATTCTCTAGTCTAAGTCTACCTCTAGTAAACATTTCAAGGGATTAAGCTTTTCCTTGGTCAAGTTATGGATTTTTCTTTGAAAAATCCTATTTTTGCATAAAAATAAATATGTAAATTAAATTAAAATTTGAAAAATTACATTTTCTCCTCTGATGTCTTAATTGACTCATGAGTAAGGTAGGATAAAAACTCCAAAGTCATTTGAATTAATTTTGACAAATTATGAAGTGATAAAGTCTTACGGGCAAAAGTGTAATTTTAGAAATTTAGCCTTAATTAACATTTAGGCTTAATTCAAGAAAGGGGAATGGATAACCTCTGATCCTAATCAACATATTTAGATGATTGAAACACAAGGAGATTAATTGGTAGAAACGAATTTCATCTTTATTGATTAAAGGATAAATTTGTAATTTCCTTAAATTATTAAAATTTGGAAGTCTAATCAAATTAAATGATCCTAGACGTAGGTGTATAATTTTGGATGTTGATAACTCTCCAATTTAATACCCCTATTTAATGATTAAAATTACTTTTAAAAATTTTGATAATGAATCATCATCACCTAAAAGTTCAATCTCTTTCAAAATATAACTAAGACATCTACCAAAGTCTAAAGGGCTTAGTAGTGACCTAAGCTAAATCAAATATGATTAAATGAGGATTAGAAAAGTAAACATAATTAAAACTGAAAATCTTAAAATACTACAAGCCCAAATTAAAAAGTTGGTTAAGTGACTTGATGACATTAACTTGTCCCTTTAAGGGTCTTCACCTACATAATTCTCAAATTAAATTATAAGTGATAATTACCCTACTCTTAGGGATAATTGAAACATCAATATTCACTGAGTATTAAAGGTATTTACAAGATGAGTTATTAAGCAACATAATAGTTTTAAATGAGCTCAAGACTTTTCACCAAGCAGTGAGAGGGAAGCATGGACCTGCTTCTTTCTCCAGAGCTGTTGGATACCTCGGAGGTCTACTAAAATTAATATGTTTTGCTTAATAGAAATCATCCTTAATAGGGACCCACCAAGATATAACCTAGGGTTGGGTAGATCACCAAACCCTTACTTATCTGCTTCATATAGAGTGCTCTCACATGCATTTTGAGTTTCAGGTGGTGGAATGAGAAGACTCGCCAGGTACACTTTTTATAGTTTATAATGTCGCCTTTCTTGTACTTTCATACTGTACTTTTTATGCTTATAAAATTTGCATGCTAAACAACAATGTCACCCTGAATGAAAACCAAAACTTTTAGGATAGCCATAAAACTAAAACCCAAAACCAAAATTAAAATCAACCAAGATAAAAATCACCTCCACAACATTCAAAATATAAAACAACTCAAAATTTCCACAAACATCACAAAAACTACAACTACAACTAAATTAAAACGTCTCTATCAGAAGATCGGGAATCCCTTGGAGGAGGTAACCTATGATTGCTAACGAGGCTTCCCACGGTCTAAATGAAATTATGGAACTCATTACGTTGAGTTTAGTAAATTCATTTGAACTAAGTGAATCCAATAAAAAATAGTGGTACCGGAACAAGGGAACCATAAGATCCTAACCACTGTCACTCTAATCAACTCTCACATGCCCCATAAAATTTAAAGAACTTAAACCATAGGGTCATTTGATTTGACATCATAACTTGACACCCTAGAAAACTTAAACTCGTCAGTGGGAAGCACGACCATCTTTAACAGCAAAACATGTCTTCCCCAGCTAAACAATTTCCTTAGAATTAAATAACAAGCCATAGGATTTCAAGGTTGTCTGCCTATTGCAACATAAATCCTCAACTCATCTTTAGGCCTCTGTTGAGCTCTGTTGTACAATATAAACCCTAACTTATCTTAGGATTCTGATGTCATCGTTTGTCACAACCTAAATCCTCACATCTTTCACGCTATTTGTGTGATTGTTTCACACAAATGTAAGCCCTAAACTAATAAAATTGGCAGGATAAAACACCTAAATATCTCTCCTCAAAACTGAAGCCAAAATCATAGGATAGACTGGGAAGTCACCGAGGTTCTCCTCTGGATCCATGACATCCCCTAGGTCTTCCTCCTTCTGATGTCAAAAACAAAATGTTCCAAACTTGAACCATTCCCCTTTCACACCTCTTTGTCCAATCTTGTTGAAATGTCCTATCCTTTTGAATTTCTTGAAGATAATATTTCCTAATTTTTATATAGAGTTTTCTTAGATGACTTCGGTCATTTATGATGTAATTAACTATATGAGTATGCCCTTATAAGAAGATCGTTCGAACCCAGCTTAATATAAACCCTATTTAGTTCTTCATATTAAATAAGTAAAATTCTTGACAAATAAAATGGTTTCACAGACCAAACGGATGTAATGCATTTCTTAGTTTATTTGATCAAGCCTCTCCCTCAAGTCTTGTATGTATCCTTCGGGATAGACACAAGATTTTGAGGAACAGTGCTCTTTCATTTAAACTATGAAAATATGGAGTCAGTTTGATTTCATATTATTCTAAACCTAAATCTATATGTAAATTAAAATTTCCTTCCAAAGCGGGCAATGAGATTTTGATTCCAGTGACCGACAACTTCTTACAGGCAATTACTCCACCCAAAAATACTATCGACACTTACCATGGCATTTTCAAACTCAATATCATATTGAACTCTTCTCTGCCTATACTCATCATTACATGCATTCTTTGCTTCTATCTCTCCCAACTGAGTTTGAATATTTATTGTATCCATCTGTTGAATTATCAGTTGGTCCAAAATACCTTCAAGTGATACAGATCTAGAAGTAGATGCCCCTACAGTAGATGTAGAGGGCATATTCCTTCTTCCACTTCTACACTCAACAAATGACTCTACTCTCTGATCATATGTCTCCCAATCAGATATTTTGGCTGCAATCTCTGTTCATTTCTATGGGATTCTACTCCTGATTATTCACATAGAGTGAAAATCAAGTTAGGGTACCCCAATCCTCCATCTGTAGAACTATGAGCAATACTTCAAGCTTGCTGAACTATAAGTGCACCCACAGCTATTGCCTTCATGTTCTGAATGCAATAGTTGAATACAACTCTGTCTTTAGTAACATCAGCCAATGATTTGTGGGCAACAGTCTGGCAGAAATGAAGTTGTGCCATACTTTTGATTGAATAGTCAACATGAAAGCAGAGAAGTTAATTATCTTATTATTCTTAATCTTTCATTCCCCTCTTCCATCAGTAAAAAATGCAATCACTTCCTCCAGTGAAGAATAAGTTATCATAAATTCAACGTATTCATCAAAAAATACACCCCTCAAAGCATAAAAAGTATTGATCCGATCAACAGTAAATTCAACTTATTTACCTCTAACTAGGATTTGATGTTCAGTAGTAAATCTCAGGTTTGCATAAAACTCCCGAACCATCAGGAAAATTGCTACTATAGTGAACTACAAGAATCTTTCCTAATTCCTGGCAAGATTCAGTCTCTTGACCTCGCCACTCAGGTTTGCAAACGCCCGCTCTTGGATCATTCTCTTGGTCTCAATTTGAGTATTGTAACTATGTTGGGCTTTGAAATTAACAAATATTCATGCGTCGAAGTCCTCGAACGACCTTTCTCTTTTTACTCAGGGAGCCATTTGAAAATTCTATAAAAATCCAAATATATTCTAAATAAATCACTAAATAAAAAATCTAACTCCTCAAGCAAGGTTATTTGGTAAGAAACTTTTCACCATTATTTTTCTTCAAGTATTTTCATAAAAAATCCTTATTTTCAGGTCTCCCAAAGTCCATGGTAAAAATAAAAAATTTCTAAGTTAAAGTGAATCTCTTACAAAGAGAAGATCAAATCTATAGTTTTTAGCCTTCGAATCCTTCTCTTTTGCCGACAATGTGATGCCCTAGACCAAAGTCATGAGGTACAAGATGACTCAAGTAGCGAAAATGGAGTTTATTTATGTGATTTCTCAGTTTTCTAGGCAATATAGCATGTTTGGACCTTTGGCGCATCATGCACCAAGGCTCTGCAAGTTGGAGAATCATGTGCCAATCTAGCGCATCATGCGTTAGAGCTCAAATTTTCCAGATTTTGGTTTTCTGTGGAAATATGCTCTGTACCACTTTACGTCAACCTCTATTTGTCTCAAATAAACCTTTCCAAGTATATATAAACATCACACTAACATATAATTTTCACAAACAAAAAAAAAACTCACATTTATAGATAAAATCTGTGCTATTACAAACTAACATTTTTCAAGCCAACAAACATTAAATTCAGTGTTCTAAAGCAAACCAACATCCTAACACTAAAATCTAAACATCAAAATTCAAAACATGAACATAGATAGTGTTCATTAGAATGGAAATGCAATTCAACACAATAAACTAAAACAAACAGTACTACACAAAATATTCCGTGCATAGATTAAGATCAAACATAATCTTCAATATCATCCTCCTAGATATCTCCCATTGATTGGTAGTGCACATACAAATTGTAGAAGGGTCGAAATGGAAATTTCTCATTTGAATTTTCCTCCTCAATCTAAACATGTTTCTTGAACATACGTACTAATCCATCTTCAATACACCCTGTGTGTTCAAAATGTTCCTTCAGTCTCCAATCTAGATGATCCAGCATTTCAGTAATATTTCTAAGCACGTGCATGAGATTCTGCATATCTTTTTCTATCTTCTTGATCCTTTTTGAAAGTGCACTCGAGTTGTAGCAGGGCTGAAAAAGTAATGAATTCTGAGATCCTTGATCCATCAGTACAGTCATATCATTTTTATCTCTCATTCCAAAACAGTTGCAGTAGATTTCTGGATCTATTGGCTTCCAAGGAAGTAGCACTTTTCTCAACTTTCATATGGTAGTTGCGCTTGACTACAAAGTGAGAAAAAAGTAGATAGATGTCCCAATCCATTTGCAAATCCATTCACAATCAAACCCAAAACTAATTTCACAATAATAACTCCAACATCAACAGGTTTTATAGTTTAAATACATTAATTTAGAAAGACACTCTTTTTAGTGACCTTATAGATTTTCATGGTAAGTGATCCCAAAACTGCTTATATCCAACAATATAACAATAATTCTGATTATATTTTTCACTTATATTTCCTTATTTCGCAACAAAAACAAAATCTTGATCTTAAAGAAAAATGAGAATTTAACTTTTAATTTATATATATTGGGATACAACGTAAGTATATGTATCGTTATCAAGTAATATAAGACTTTTTGATTAAGACCTGAATATTGAACCCACAAGGAAGATATGCAATATGCACTTTTTGGAAAACTTTCTATTTTTAAAGAGAAAATTATTTAAATTAAAGACATTTTCGCAGTAAATAAAGTTTAAATATTTTTGGTAATTTTAATATTTTAACAAAAATAGAACAAACTTAAAAAGATAACTTGAGTTTTTGTAGAAAAAAACACTAAATATGAAAATATCTTTCTCCCTATCATGAATCAGTAATAAGTATATGAATTCTATTGTGGAAGTCTGCATATTGTGTTGTGCCAATTGGGAACACCTCTGAGAGTGGATGCTCCCACCTATAATAAGGCTAGACCTAGCCTTGCTAGAATTCAAGTTGAAAGAGATATCACACTCCCTGAACTGAAGAGAATCTGGATTGGCTCTGATGCTGAAGGGTTCTGACAGGACATAATAGCTGAACAGAAGCCTTACTATTGTCCACATTGTAAGATGTTTGGGCATACTGTAGATAAATGTTACAGATTACATCCCCCAAATAGGAAGATGGCAGGAAGAAACCAAATAGCTACTAAAAAAATTATGGCTAATGCTGCAAGGGGCATTGCTGAATAAATTATGTTAGAAAATAGACAGGAAACAAATCTAAGGCTAGAAGAACCACCCCCAAGTATTAATGAGGTTCCACTAGATGCTGATCCTCTTGGAGAGCTATCTGAACCCAACAGCCAAGTTGGTATCCCATTACACAGATCAATCAGGAAGGAAGATACTAAAATCACAATTGTCACACCCACATCCCCCTTACATGCTGAGAAGGGGAAGCAAATCATCACAGAGATACCTGACAAAGCTCCAAAGGAACCAAGTATTATTGAATTGAAACAAACCATTGAGGAAGATTGGCAAATTAAAACAATAAGGAAAAGGAGAAAACCATGGACAGAAGTAAAAAAAATTACAAGCAGGAGTACAATCTATGAAGGCTGAAAGAGCTAGGGATGGGTCTCCACTTCTTAGAGGAAGAACCAGATCTAGATCTTAGCCTTCCCCAGTCCATGATTAATCTACTTTGCTGGAATATAAGGGGGATGGCTAACCCTCTGTCACTTAAAAGAGTTTTATACNGTATCTCGTCCCTGAGGTAATGTTTTCCCTTCCAATACCCTTCCCCATCCTTTTTCTGCGTCGACTTCCTTACCCTCGCAGGTTCACCTGTGCTACCGCCACCCTAAACCCCGCCGCATCTTCGCTGCCATTGCTTTTAATATCCCTTTTCTTGCCATCACGCCTAGGATACCAAACCTTTGCCGTTCTTGTTGTTTCCATCCCCATTTCCCTTGCTGCCGCTGCCTATGACAACCAATTCATTTGTTGTTCCGGCAGTTCCTCACTTCCTCTTACTGCTGCCATCTCCCCCTTATTGCCGCCTCACATACCAGCCAACTAACCTCTCCTTTGATATCTCTGTGGAGGCCCAACCCCTTGTCGGCAGCACTTACACCCTGGATTCAACCC
Source organism: Phalaenopsis hybrid cultivar (assembly GCA_002079205.1). Lineage (NCBI taxonomy): Eukaryota > Viridiplantae > Streptophyta > Magnoliopsida > Asparagales > Orchidaceae > Phalaenopsis > Phalaenopsis hybrid cultivar. The sequence goes on from JXCR01134843.1 coordinate 23,851, forward strand.
TCGGGCTGGTATTGTGTGTTGTTTATTGCAATTTCAAAATTTTATATTATCTTATTGTATTTCCTATTTGAATTCAACAATAATATTTGTTTTCACTTGATTGTGTGATGAATTTATGTATCAGTCAGATAAGTTTTTCTGCGTTCTTTGGGTGAATGGTTTCCTTATATTATAAATGAGTTCCCTTTTTCGGGCGTTTTAAATTTTTATTTATTTATTATTTTTTATTCTATAAATGGGTTCCCTAAAGCTATGTTGAGATTATTAACTGAATGAAATGGAGAGCCATTCAAGGCCTCTCTTTTCTCATATCTCTTTCCCTTTCGTATTTTTTTCTATTTTCCCCTCGTTCATCAATATGTGGTCTTGGAACTAATCATTGATTTGACTGTTTACTTTGTGGATATTTATACCCTTGCTTTTAATTTCCATTGTAGGAGTGCAGTTTATGGATATTGAAATACATCATTGTATTGTCATAATTTTATATACTTGTCATATCTAGATGCTTGCTACTTTGTTGATATGTATGTAGGTGTAAAAATTCTAGAACTGACTAGCTTCACACATTAATATATCCTATATTGAAATAACCAACTTATTTGGAGTTTTGATTCTTTTTTTTTTTGGTCTATTTAGTGAGTCAGGTTTAAAGCAGCTAGTTCTTGTTACAAATTTTGAAACTTAAAATTCTCAGGCCAACACATCTACTCCTGTGCACGCAGTTGTGTTTTTCTGCATATGGGTATTTGTTGTATGATGCATTTGCTCTTACACTAAAGCATTTCATCCATTAGTTGATTAAGATCCTATTTTAATAGGAACTTTACCTGATTCTTTGTTTTTTGTGATGCATAGTGCATTTATATGCTCATTTTCATCAGCAATGAGTTATGATCTGATAGATTTTTAACAGTTCCTATAGTTTCACTGAGACAAATTTTGATCTGATAGGCTCATTGATGATGCTTTGGCTAAAGGGGTAAAAGTTGCTGTTTGCAGTACATCAAATGAGAAGGCGGTATGTATTATCAAGTTTCTGATGAATATCGATTACTTTTTTTCTTATAGTAAATCTTGAGATTTTTTATGTATGCAGTTATGGTTTTCAATGGCTTCAAAAAAATTGACAAATGGTCATTACTAAATCTTTAAAATTTTTTTAGCATTTTTAAGTTTAAGATATTTTAGGCCATGTTTGGATTTGTTAAGCTTTTGTTTTGATTTGATTTGATTTTATGTTCACTTATGATAAGATTATATTTTGATTGTTGTTTCATGTTTGAGAAACTAGTATAAAAAATATTTTTGACAACAAAAACATGAAAGCATAATTGATTGATATGGTATTATCATGATTATTTTTTTATAATTAATTCCACATATGAATAATCATTATTTAGTATTAATAAAATCAAAATTCATTCAATTTGCCATAATTTGTTGAAACTTATTTAAGTAATTAATAAATGAATCGTCCCATCTCAAATTAATTCAATATAAATATAACTTTAATTTTCTTAATGAAAACTTAATTGGAAGAGGATCACGACGGCGTGGTAGAGTGTGGAACACTGTTAGAGATAAAGGCTGAAGACTCGGTTGAATTAATGGAGTTGCCAAGCATGACAAGCCTTCGGCTTTCTTCGCAACAGATCTGGGTGAATGCTGCCTGAGTTGAAGGAAGAGGACCACGACCAAGTATACGACAACGGACTTTGTCGAGATCCTTGTTCAGGCTCGTCAGAAATTGGAACACACTATCATTTTCTAGAATTTTTTCGAGTGGTAGATCCGCAAGAGAGTCTCATGTGTAGTCATAGAAGATGTCACATTCCATCCATAAGGAAACCGATTCGTTATGGTACTGGGTCACTGTTTTTAAGCCATGTTTTGCCTCACAGATCTTATTAGAAACTTCATAGAATTATTTGAATTCCCTACGTTTGACTAGGTTTCTCAAATGACAATTCAGAGGGGCATTGGCAGACGAAAGAAATAGGTATGACAAATCGAGGTTTTCTTGGAATTAATCATCCATGACATAACTATAGAGTTCTCCACTTCCCATGCTGCATATGTTGGTCAGCCTTTGGAAATTCACAAATCATATATGTGAAGTGGCCGAATTTACCTCTACCTTTGATGAACAACGAAATAGCTTGAGATCGTTGGAGGAAATTCGAGCCGTTGAGTTTGCGAGTGGTAATAAAAAGATTCATGGGGCTGTCATGTTCTCTAATCTGCGGAGAGATTGAGGTAGGTGCCTATCGTTCGGTGGACTCAAGGACAACATCGGATGGGTGTCGAGACATAGACATAGATGGTCCCTTAAGCAGCTGACAGCTAAATAGGGCCAGGGGAAGATTCTAGCCGGACGGAGGGAGATCCGGCGGTGGGAGAACCTGCAGAGGAGAGATTTGGCTGCTTGAGGAAGATCTGGCTGCGAGACAGCCAGCAGGGGAGTGCCCGATGGCGAGAAAGCCTGCAGGCAAGGGTAATCGCGGCTGAAACCTGCAGGGGAGAGACCGACGGTGGGAATTCGATGGCTGAAAACTGTAGGGGATGGCTTGTAGGGAAGTTTCGACAACTAGGGTAATGTCTTGACGGCTAGGGCAAGATTCATGACTTTGTATCTTGTAGGTTTGGAATTGAGCAAGACAATAATTTTGCAATTGAAAGGGGTATAACTACATGATACAATGATTCTAAAATAAGAAAAATATAATACCCAAATCTCACTCCATGATATAGGATATAGGATGATATTACAGAAGTTATAAACTAGGAAAAATAACAAATAGGATATAACCGGAAAGGAAACTAAATAATTAACACTATTAATAGTAAATTATTGATATTAAACATGTGTGTAATTAATTTAGACATGTTTTAATTGTGCTTTTTATTAATTATGCTGGATTTATTTTATGTTATGTAATAAAGACAAATGTGATCCTTTTTTGTTCGAGCCTTGAGTGTTTTGGCAATTTTGTGAGTCCCAATTGTATATAAATATGTGGAGTTTTTTTTTTTTAAATCAACGAATGATTGAATGAAGAATCATGAAAAATAACTTCTTGAAACCCCAGTGTTCTCTCTTCAAGGGCAAATTTTGACATCTCATTTATGCAAATGTTCAGCTACCTCCTCTCTTCTCCGGACTGTTTCTTCTNACAGACGAAAGAAATAGGTATGACAAATCGAGGTCTTCTTGGAATTAATCATCCATGACATAACTATAGAGTTCTCCACTTTCCATGCTGCATATGTTGGTCAGCCTTTGGAGGTTCACGAATCGTATCTGTGAGGTGGCCGAATTTACCTCTACCTTTGATGAACAACGAAGTAGCTTGAGACCGTTGGAGGAAATTCGAGCCGTTGAGTTTGCGAGTGGTAATAAAAAAATTCATGGGGCTGTCATGTTCTCTAATCTACGGAGAGATTGAGGTAGGTGCCTATCCTTCGGTGGACTCAAGGACAACATCGGATGGGTGTTGAGACATAGACATAGACGGTCCCTTAAGCAACTGACAGCTAAATAGGGCCAGGGGAAGATTCTAGCCGGCGGGAGGGAGATCCGGCGGTGGGAGAACCTGCAAAGGAGAGATTTGGCTGCTTGAGGAAGATGTGGCGGCGAGACAGCCAGCAGGGGAGTGCCCGATGGCGAGAGAGCCTGCATGCAAGGGTAGTCGCGGCTGAAACCTGCAGGGGAGAGACCGACGGTGGGAATTTGATGGCTGAAAACTGTAGGGGATGGCCTGTAGGGAAGTTTCGACAACTAGGGTAGTGTCTTGACGGCTAAGGTAAGATTCATGACTCTATATCTTGTAGGTTTGGAATTGAGCAAGTCAATAATTTTGCAATTGAAAGGGGTATAACTACATGATACAATGATTCTAAAATAAGAAAAATATAATACCCAAATCTCACTCCATGATATATGATATAGGATGATATTACAAAAGTTATAAACTAGGAAAAATAACAAATAGGATATAACCGGAAAGAAAACTAAATAATTAACACTATTCATTGTAAATTATTGATATTAAACATGTGTGTAATTAATTTAGACATGTTTTAATTGCGCTTGTTATTAATTATGTCGGATTTATTTTATGTTATGTAATAAGGACAAATGTGATCCTTTTTTGTTCAAGCCTTGAGTGTTTTGGCAGTTTTGTCATTCCCAATTGTATATAAATATGTGGAGTTTTTTTTAAAATCAACGAATGATTGAATGAAGAATCATGAAAAATAACTTCTTGAAACCCCAGTGTGCTTGTTCTCTCTCCAAGGGCAAATTTTGACATCTCATTTATGCAAATGTTCAGCTACCTCCTCTCTTCTCCGGACTGTTTCTTCTCTTCCTATTTCGGAAAGAGCTCACTTGGTGATGAAGATTTGAGGTAAGCTCGTTTCAAGAAGGCTTGAAAGTGAATATCACATTGTTTTGATGGTNTCTTGGTGATGAAGATTTGAGGTGAGCTCGTTTCAAGAAGGCTTGAAAGTGAATATCACATTGTTTTGATGGTCATCTTGTTATGTGATTTATAAATGCAATGTTGTCTTTAAATCATTACTTTTTCTTTAGTTTTGAATCACCGTGATCACGGCTGATGGTTGATCCATGTGCCTCGCTTGTATCTATTGATTTTGTTTGATGAAGATTGAAGGTCGCTCTAAAAATTCCACCAATTAAATAANGTGTGATTTATAAATGCAATGTGTCTTTAAATCATTACTTTTTCTTTAGTTTTGAATCACTGTGATCACGGCTGATGGTTGATCCAGGCGCCTCGCTTGTATCTATTGATTTTGTTTGATGAAGATTGAAGGTCGCTCTAAAAATTCCACCAATTAAATAAAAAATCTTGTAAACAAATCTTGGCTTCAAGTAGAGAAGAAAAAAGAAAGAAAGGACAAAAAAGAAAAAAGAGGCAAGAAATGTTTCTCTTGTCATGATATTCACCAGCTTTACTGCCGGTGCACTCACTCTCTTCCGACGATGATTTCCTAGGTTTTCATCTTGTTTTAATTGGATGATTGGACTTTCATCACCAATTCGATCTTCGAAAGTTTTTCCCATTGTTTCAAAAGTGTTTATTTATTATAATTCATGAAATGCCGGTAGGTGTTCTCTTATTGGGGTATTTGTTCATTATTCTGCATGGGAATTGAAGACCTGTTTGAGAAATACGTAACTTAATTTATCTTGCTTATATTGTTAAAGGAAAATATATATATTTATATAACTATCGGTTGCCAATTTAGTTTATTTTTTTGACAACTGGAACTATATAATTGTTGCAGGTTTCAGCCATAGTTTCCTTCTTGTTGGGTCCTGAGAGAGCTGATAAGATAACAATCTTTGCCGGAGATGTTGTTCCTCGAAAAAAGCCTGATCCGGTATTTATGAAAAAAACTCTCTTTATTTTTGCTGTCTTTGATATTTATCCACTTAATGCTGTAACTGCTGTACCTGAGGATCCTTGAAAATTATAACCATGTTTTAGGCATGATAGTAGGATCGGGTAAAAAATTACTTTGCTTCTGTTTGACTCCGAAACCGTGGACTTTGATATTTCAGCATGCAAATGTGACCTTTTTTTTTTTGTCTTAGCGCGCTATATTTCATTAATCTCCATCATGTTTTATTTCATAATGACCTTTGTGTCTTTTGGTTCTTTTGGCCATTTCTAATTTACACANCTCTTTATTTTTGCTGTCTTTGATATTTATCCACTTAATGCTGTAACTGTTGTACCTGAGGATCTTTGAAAATTATAACTATGTTTTAGGCATGATAGTAGGATCGGATAAAAAATTAATTTGCTTCTGTTTGGCTCCGAAATCGTGGAATTTGATATTTCAGCATGCATATGTGACCTTTTTTTTGTCTTAGCGCGCCAAATTTCATCAATCTCCATCATGTTTTATTTCATAATGACCTTTGTGGGTTTTGGTTCTTTTGGCCATTTCTAATTTACACAACAATGTATTCAAATTTCTTCTTGGCTATTAAGTGATTCATATATAGATTATTAATATTTCTCACTTCGAAACTTGAAACAAGCACTAAGCGTTATATTCAAAAAGTAAAATTTGAACACCTTTGTTTCAAAGTATGGCAGTATGTGAACGCTAAATTGGTAAATGAGTCTTATGTATTACCTCGAACACCTTTCTTTCATCAAGCACCTAGAAGCTGTGAGGAGCAGAGCTGGTTTATTAGATTAAAATAAATCTTCAACATGGGAATCACACGGATCCATTTATTGATAGTACTTTTGGTTGGCCCAACTCATGGGGTTATATCATTTTTGAAAAATCTGTTTGAACTAACGTATTAGGTCTAACTTGAGATTATGCACTCAGATTGTGATTTCGCTAGACTTTTGAGTGTTTGATGTCAAATTATACACCCATGTTTAGTATAGATCAGTGCAACGCTGACATTCATCAATGATGTGTTTTTTTTTTCTTTTTCAAGCGGACAGTTAATTATCATATGGAAAATATTTTTATGGAAGGGACATTGTTGGTTTCCATTTCAAACTGATGATTGTCCAATATCTAATGATAAAATAATAATTTGGCTCCGTCAATACCATGGATTTTCTTATGACTTTGGGTTTAAGTTTAATGGTTGGATTTATGTTTGGCGTTAGTATATCTTAACAATTGAGATAGGTTCTCCAACAAGAAAAATACATGGTGGTAAACTTGATTTTGTACAGCAATAAGCATAAGAGGTAAGGATGTGCAAGGTTGGTATTGGTAAAGAGAAGTTGGCTATCATACTTTTTGTTGCAGCAAAATGTGCTCTTCTGTGTAACCTTTTAATATAGTTGATTTAGTTGGCATATATACTGGAACAAGTGAAGAAAATGCTGTTTTTAATGATTGTCGCGAGTTCAGAAATGATATTACTAGTATTGGTTGACCTAACCTATTGACTTTATTTTTCTAGTAAGGTTGGTGTTTGGTGTCACACTTGAGGTCGCAATGGTCATCAGGACAATGCGGGACATTAAGGCATTGATCTAAATTGGTAAGATTAATCTTGAAAAGTCAAGATCGATAAAAATTTTTTTATATTCAAGAAGGAAGCATTTATGTATAAATAGTTATGAACAAAAAATATAAGCTTAAATATAATGAAATAAAATTTCATTGCATCAATTGAGTCTTTAACCATAATTCGACTTGGAAACAAAAACAACTAATAGGAAAGATGGAAGATTAACTGCATAAAATAACTACCCAAATCGGTAGAAGTCTAAATGAAGAACTTTAATTTTAATTCATGCATTGAATTAGTGAAATAATTACTTGCTTTTAGAGTGATGTTTCACAAAGCAATCTGATAAATTTTATTAAAATAAAATTTTTTCCATAAATGAGTTTGATATTCAAACCCACAAGGCGACTTATGTTTGTTAACTAATAAACAACAATACTTGAGGCTTGCAACAGGAGCAATTCGAAAATCATAATTTATAATGTAATAGTAGTATAATGATCATCATCATATTTGGTTTAGAATAAGACTTAGCATGAATCAAAGGTATCACTATTGTTAAGTTTATTTACATTATAGTAATATTGATACCATTTTGATAGAAATCAAGACAATTTTTCCATAGAACTTTGGGCAAAATATTTTTTTCTTCCCTAATACAAAACAACACAACACGAATGCATAAAGATAAGCACCTACTATTGGAGAGGCAAACGATCTCTCCCAACACCTATAATTCGAGAGGTAGTTGATCTCTCCTAAATCTTAACCCTAAAACTCAAGACTACAATTTCATGCATAAACATAATATGCCTTATTTATACCTCACAATAATAATTAATGAAAGACTAAATTACCCTTAGACGTCGGCGTAGCAATACTCCCATCCAAAAAAGATACATTGTGTAATAATCAGTTTTGAGAAATTGGATAAAAGTTTTGATGACCTAAAATATATCCCAAATTTCGGATCCTTGGGATTGCAATCAAAACAATTTTATAAAATTCTACACGAAAAATTGATCAATTTAATATTTAATACTTGTATGTAAATTTTGAATGAATTGAAAGGTATAAAAATAAAAAGTTATAAGTTAATTAAACATAATTAAACCTTAATTAACCCATCAAAATCTTGCATCACTGTTCCCAAACGACTTTACCCATGCTTTATATGCATTGAATAGGGTAATCATCCATCAAAACTCTCAAAACTTCTCCTCCCCTCTCCCGGTACTCCTCTCCCTCCCTCTTGTTTTGCTCGACAGAAGACTTAAGGGTGGAAGTTGCGATCGCAACAAAGCCCACAGTCGTGAGCAGTGAGGGAGAGTGACACCTAGGAAGCTGCACGATATGCAGTAAGCCGCGTCCCACTTCCAATTTCCTCTCCCAATCTTTCTCTCTCGCAATTTCAGCTTTCGGTCACAGCTCCGTGCGATCTCGCATTGTAGCCGAGTTGTACAGAAGAGGCAAGTTTCCCGCACAGAGTTGCAGACCAAATTTGTAGGGCTCCAGGTGAAATCGGTGAGTATGAAACCTTATTTCATGCTATTTGAGATTTTCATTTCCTTTCTTTTGCTTCCATTTTAAGTTTTACCTCATTTTTTTTTTGCATTGTTCGTTTCCGGTAGCCGTTGATTATGTCAGAAGTGTTATGAGTGGAGTGCATGTATTCTTAGGGGTTTTAAGCAAAATTAGTGAAGGTGAAGGGAAGATTGAGAAGATAGGAAGAAGCGGGAAGAATATTTGGTAGCTTCAGAAAGGCGAACTTGTGTCGAGAAGTTATTGGAGGTAAGAACATTACTTTTTGGGTTTAATTACTTTATTGGCCGAAAATTTATAAAATCCTAAGATATTACATATTCCAGGTTGTTTACCTGAAGCGAAAAGTTCGAGTCAAGCGTGTAGCAGATCGTCATAGGACAGCTCCTCAAATCCAGGTAAGTAATCTATATGCTAATTTAGGAAGAATAATTTGCTAGGTGAAAATTGGTTGAATCTTAATGTTCAATTTTGTTCTTTTAATTATATAAATCAATAGAAAAGTTATCCAACAACCAGCTAATTGCTTAAAATTGAGCATGACCATCGAGGTGAGTAATTGCGTTTCAAAATTTCTATAATCTTCTTTATTTCAAATTATATGTTTGATTCCATGAATGCCTTAGTTTAATCAGATCCTTCATATTGTTGGATATGAAAAATATATGTGATAAGAATAATAGGAAATGATGTGTATGCATGGGATAAATGATATATTTTGATCGACATTATATGTAACATAGACATGTAAGATTGATATGTAGGAAATATATGCATGATATAAAAAAGATGCATGAGATAAAAGATGAACAATGCAAGAGATATACATGATCTGAAAGATATGCATGATGAATAGTTGCACAACTGAGTAAGTATGCATGTTAGTAGATGTATGGAGATGTCTCAAAATAATATATGCTCTAAAGAATGAAATAGCTTATATGTGAATGCTTGTATGCTCGCGTTCGTAGAGTTTTTCCACCACCATAGCCAATTGTAATGATTAGATCACTAATTGTTGTGCCGATGAGATAATATCGGTCAGGAGCGAGTACACCAGAACTTACATTCCTAGAAAATTGTGATGTTTACATTGCTAACCGCTACGTTGAAGAAATAATATCGACCGGAGGTAGGTAAGGGTCTTTCCACTCTAGATAATTACGATGTGTAAATCTCTAACTGCTGTGCCGACGAGAGCCGATGGGGCAATATCGGCTAAGGGTGTGTAAGATTTTGTTAACAGTAATTCTCACAGAGATATAAATGTATGCAAAGAGTATAAAATAAAAGTAAAGTTAAGATAAACACATATGAAAAATTAGTGTATGTTTATTTAGAAAAATATTTGTGATACATGCATTAACTAACATCATATTGCTTATAAAAATGTGAAACACTAGCATATTATATGATTTTTTATAAACTCGCATGCATATTGAATTTTTTACCTTGGATTACTTTTGTTTAGATGTGTCATTACTCCTTAGTTATCTTTAGATAACTCATGTTGTTTTAATATTTTTTTTAGGTTTTAAACATTTGAACAAGATGAATAGAAGAACATATTTGTATAGAAGACGAGAACAACAAAAATAAATGTACAAATTTTTTATTTATTAATTTTAATTGTTTTCTTTTGTAGCTCTTTCATGTATGATTTGAATATTAAATTGTCAGTGTTAGAATTAGAATTAGGATAACCGTGATATGATTTCCATCGTCTGACCGTCCGTTTCCTTCTTGGTTAACTACATGCCCTAGGTTGGGTCGTGCCACATTGTCGTCAAGGCGGGGAATAAATGCTGCTAAATCAGGTCGTTTGACTCTCATGTGGCATCTTCATCTGTCAGTCCTTTTCATTTAATCATAAAGTAATAGTGACCCTCATGAGTTCGAAATATAGTCTTGTGCACTTTCTTCGACCACATTCGAACTTGTTGGTACTCTGATTTCAATTCAATCTTGAGAAATACCGCAGCCCCAAACAACTCATCCAGTAGCTCATCTGGTCATCTATCGTCAAGTTTGTATCACGCGTCTTTCATTGCTCTGCTACTCGATCCAGAATCCTAAACCTATTTTCCGATTTTCCCTTACAATGATCTTGAGCTTGATCAAAATCTTCCACAAACTGTGGTCACCCTCCAAGCATCCATAACTTGTCCACCTCCTGAATACTCTGTAGCGTCAAAATTGGTCCCTTACAAACATCTCTACTGTTTCGACCTATCCCGTTCCCCTCATTACTCCGGAATTATCTTCTGCCCAGAATGTTGCCACAAAAAAAAGACACTAGCACGGTTAAATGCAGCCCTTGCTGGTGTCCCATCCACCGTGGTTTCTTGTTCCTGATCAAAATCCTTCCAATTGGTCTTCCCAGTCTCAAATTGTACACCGTTTAGTCCTGCCTTCTACCACTAGTTCTAAACCTTTAGATATTGTACAATTCCATCTAGATGTTGCTGCTCAAATTCGCCCCCAACTCCTTTGCTCGATCATGTTTACTTTCATTTGTTTTAGCCTTTTGAATACCACACTATTTCTTTCAAGTGTTGTTGCTCGCATCCATTCCTGAAACTGTTGTTTGATCCCGCAGCAGACAGTTTTGTGTGAAATTCAACGATCTTCTTCATTATTTCTTCCAGGGTTGTGAATCTTCCCTCCATAGACAAAAGCCGTCCCTCAATGTACGAGAAACACTCCTTCATTTCTGATATGATTTGGCTCATTTCTTGATGTACTTTCTCCTCCAAAGTCTCTATTTTTTCAACTGACATTACTCTTAACGATTTTCGATCAGAGAAGCGGAATTGTTGTGAGCATCAATCCAATCATTGGCTTCCTACCTAGCTTGAATCTTGACTATATCACGGATCCATTGTCTCCTCTGTTTTACGTGATCCTGTCGTCACTTCCCGACTATCTCGTTTCGCCATTGTATATGTATCTTACCATGATTATCGCAATCCCACACCCTGTACCGCATAACAATGCTTCTCTGCTAGCTCCAACCGCGACTGTAAGGGTTATATGAAATCTCGTAGTTAGCTTCCCTGTTGACTAGAATCTCGTTGCCTGCTTCCAGATTGGTCAGATCGAACTCTCTATACACCAAGTTCCTTTCTTACTATTGTATTTTGTCGACTATATCATGAGTTTCGATCTTAAAGGCGATGGAACTATGTACGCAGCGATTCAGTAGTTGATTTCTCAGAAATTGAACCAATTTGAAGGAGCCAAGAAGATTTTTTCATAGAAATTAAGGAAAACAAATATTTTTTTCTTCACTAATACAAAAGGACATGACACGAATATATAAAGATAAACACCTATAATTCGAGCGGCAGTTGATCTTTATCAATCCCACGCTCTAAGACTCAAGACCACAATCTCATGCATACCCCAACCCTAAACATAATAAGCTCTATTTATACCCTTTAATAATAATTAATAAAAAATTAAATTACCCTTAGGCGCTGGCGTAATATAACATTCATAGAAAATAATTATCATTATATTTCTATGTTGATATGTCGGCGTGCGATCACATTTGACATAATCATATGTGTTCGTTCATAGTTGACTTGTAAATCATCTATCATAATTCTTTTATAGTTTTACATAAGTCAATCTTTTGAAGACATTTTGTAACTTGGAAGATTTTATCAACCCATGAAAATCTAATGTTTCCCAAAAGATCCATCACGTCATGGAGCCGTCAACTTGAATAGCTAAATTCAAAAACGATTCTACCAGCTTATACATTACACGTTTTACATATATAATAAGCAAAGGTTTAACAGATCTATAATCAAAATTGCCAATGCTGATTTAATAATTAAATATTTTATATGGATCTATTATATTCGACTAACATGTTTTTTGTCTCTATTTTCATTATAGTATTATAATTTTAAGAATATAAGTATTTATTAAGAGTTTGATAACTCTCAATGACTTTAATTTGACATATTCAGGTTTAAGTTTTGAAATAGAAAATAAACAGTATAAGTGATAGTGCTTATACAAGACACGACAAAGTTATAAAAATGTAATTTTATTAATGAATGTTTACTTTTGGGTTGAATTAAATTTCTTTTCATTGTTGTTTCTTTAAATGATTTGGATATTTGAATTATTATTTGTTAGTGATAGAAAATGAAAGTAATTTTGAATTTCACCGTTAGACCATTTGTTCTTGATTTGATAATTCTAATCCGCATGGTTTGGTCGTGACATCAGAGGCCCAATCAAATGTGCTCAATATTTGTAGCTTAGATATTGGGTTTCAACCAAATTTGTGATGGAATGATTCTTCAGAAATCCTCATAAAATTAATAAATAAAATGTGATCAGGAAAGCTTAGAGTGTAAAATATTTGAACTTGCTCTGTCTTGTTTGTTTTTTGTTACATGTTAACAGTCAAAGACTTAAAATGCATCATTCTTCATTGCCATATTATCTTTTATTGTTATTTTGTTGGAAAACCATACTCTCATTTTTCTTGAAGAATCCATAGTTTCACATTTTTTATTCACAAGGATTTCAAGATATTTATATCAAATAAAAAGTCATTTTTCTTAGTTTTGAAGAGTAATGGTCCCTTTGTTTCTTCTATTATGTAAAGAACTAATCACTATTTTTTTTTAATTAACAGGCCATCTATTTGTTAGCAGCCAATACTTTTTGCGTTGAGCCATCAAGGTAATGCTTGCTATCCTCCATCGTCCGCCTAAGATTGGTGAACTAGGGAAATAATAGTTGTTTTTCATATTAAATTAATTAGATATTCCTACATATTAGCAATACCTAATACTTCTTTACTTTGTAGGTCATTTGCATGAGATTTGCGATCCAATTTTGATTTATTTTGTTGAATTTATCTTTGAAATGCTGAACTGGAAAGCCACCCTTTTATCTCTCTAATTTTGTTGAATTTTGTTAACTAATTCAAGTGTATGTTATTAAGTTTTTATTATAATAAAAAATATCCAAAGCTCTTTATTTAGGTAATCTTGAATGGATGATTGTGAAATTAGGATGTTTTCGTAAACACGCCAATTTTTAACTTGAGAAAAAATAGTTCCTAAACCTTTGCATGCACCGTATGTTTTTAAAGATGTATGTTATCTCCATCATGAATGTTTCACGGTGGCATGTGCATAATTATGTATATACACAACGATTAACTTACATGTGCATATTTCATTTATGGATAGTTTTTTTTTAATTTAAGCATCACCCAAGGAATCAATTTCAATCAAGGTTCAACAATGAATGTTTGACGTTAAAATCATGTAAATCCCACATAAAAAATGGGAAAGAAACCATATACACAAAGTTCCAAAATTTAGAGCTAGACTGATTTTCTTATAAAGCGTGGATCTTTCACTGAAATTTCAGATGCGTTGTAGTGGAGGACAGCGCCATTGGTCTTGCAGCAGCAAAAGCCGCTGGCATGAAATGCATAATTACGAAGAGTGGGTAAGCACAAAGGCTATGTTTTTAAGATTATTTTATCTGTATTGTGACATTTCTAACGCTGGATCAATTTTTATAAAACAATAATACATACCAACGTAAATGTGGAATTTGAAATATTTGAACTGAATTTCAAGTATAATCGTTTAAAAATTATCTTCTAACTGAAAAATGCATGAATTATGAATTTTCTGATGAAGTTTCATTTATGTTCTTATTTTGCAATTTTTAAGGGGTTACGTTCTAGCCATGTTATTTTTGTTACATTCCAGGTTATTCCTAACTTTCCACAATAATTCTGTCCGCACATTTTAGCGATGTTTGTTTTTACTTTCGTTACACATCAAAAGAGAGAAAGGTCAAAATAGTCCTTTATATATGGGGGATCTATTTTAGTCCCTGGTTATCTAATGTCTCTAATTTAAACTTGACTCCTTAAATCTTATCCAAAATATTCTCTTAATTACTCAAATCTGATCCACATTTGTTGAGTTGAAGTAATTAAATTGAGTACATTAAACAGTTCGTGCTAAAATGATTCCATGCAAATATTTATGGACTGTTTTGACCTTTTTTAATTTTTGTATTAAAATCACTTTAGTCTATTTTTGAATATTTTCTTAATTGTCGTCACTCTCAAAATCTCTTTGATTTGAATGTTTTCTCTGATTGAAAGTGACTCCTATTCTCATTTATCACTCAAAATTCAATCGCGGAGTCAGTAGCTTTAAAGCATTATTTAATTTTAATAAAAGGCATCAAAATTTATAAAAGCTGCATACAATTATGAGCCACTCTGCCAAGAAAGCCATCGGCTTTTATTTTTGTTGCTTGAAATATAAACCGAGTTGGACTCAATATGCTAGCATAAAATCTGTCTTCAACCCTACAAAATAGGAGAATATTACATGCGGAGTCCTGACGTAGAGTTACGTCTCAACTCCAATCCGAATTAGACATGTGGCCGAAACATACTTTATGACAAATAATTAGGAATACATCGCCGAAACCGAAGAAGAGGAAGAAGAAAGCAGTTGAGAAGATGATAAACTTCCAGAGTGCCAACATGAATGAAACGTAGAGTTGAACCATTGGAAGTTTTACAACATACTTCATTATTATACTTAATTTCTAAGGTGCTTAGTTTTATGTTTGGAAATTTAAGTTTTAGGTTACTAAAAAATTTTCAGTGATGATTTTAAATGACGATCTTTAGGTTATATGCGTACTTCGTTATCTACAAAAATGTTTTACACATGCTTTTCTTGGGTATAACGTGGTTGTACTCCACATTTTCATTCATTGCATGTTAGAGAATTGGTTAATTGGCTCTCAAGAATATTTCAGCGATGAGTTGGAATGTTCTATAGGCTTTATGTAGACTTTATTGACTACAATCATGCTGTACTCATGATTTTCTCTAGTACAACATGACAACATGATTGCAATCGATGTTTTCAATTGTTACATGATAGGGAATTTGTTAATTGTGACCCAGAAGTTTTTAGTGATAATTTTGATTGATGTTTTATATGACTTTGTTGGCTACAACCATGTTTATACTACTGATTTTATTGGGTACAACATGATTATAATTCATACTTTCAATCATCGCATGCTAGAGAAATAGTTAATTATGACTCAAAAGCATTGAATGATGATTTTGATTGATGTTTTTTAGGTTTATGTAGATTTTATTGACTAGAATTATGTTGTATTCCTGATTTTTTTTAGTCATGATTACAATTCATTTTCTAAATCATTGCATGCCAGGAAATTGATTAATTTTTTACTCATAAGCTATCAGCGATAAATTTGAATGGTGTTCTTTAGGTTGTGTAGATTTTGTTGACTACGATAATGTTGCACTTTTGATTTTCTTGAGTACAACATGGTTGCAATCCATGTTTTCAATCATTACATATTAGAGAATTGATTAATTGTGACTGAGAAGCTTTCAGTGATAATTTTGAATGATATTATTTCGATTTTACGTGCACTTTGTAGACTAAAATCATGTACCATTGATTTTCTTGAAATCAATATTATTGTATCCAATATTTTCAGTCATTGCATGCTAGAGAATTGGTTAATTATGACTCAAATTTTATGTGCACTTTGTTAGTACAATCATGTTTTAGTCTTGCTTATCTTGAGGGCAACATGGTTGTACCACATTTTTTCATTTATTGCATGCTAGGTAAATGATTAATTATGAATCAAAAGTTTTCAATGATGATTTTGAACTCTTTAAGTTTTTCTGCACTTTCTTGACTACAATAATGTTTTTCTCTTGCTTTTCTTGACGATGATATGCTTGTACTCAATATTTTCATTCATTGCATACTAGAAAAATGGTTAATTATGATTCCATAGATTTCATTGATTTTGAATGGTGATTTTTAGGTTTTTTGTTTACTTTATGGCTTACAACTCCATTTACTCTTGCTTTTCTAGAGGAAAACATGATTGTACTCAATGTTTCATTCATTCCATGCTAGGGAAATGGTTTTTTTTTTTACTCAGATGCTTTCGATGATGATTTTGAATGTCGATCTTTAAGTATTTTAGTAGTTCTTTAGTGTTTATCTTGATTAAATGACATATCATGTGTAACAAACATATGATTATTCTCAACCATTAGAGTGACTTAATTTGCGGTGAACCTCGGCCTATATCCACCAAAATAGATTAACCTACCATTCTAGGCGACATTTAAAATCTTTATCTTATTTATTTTGTCTTCATGTATCTATAAACTTCTCTAATCCCTCAAATTAATTAGTGATATAAACTTCTCTAATCCCAAAAATTCACATGCAGAAAGTATTTTTATTGAATGTTGTCAATCGCTTAATTTTAATCTTAGAAAATTCATTTAACCAAGCATGATTGTGTAGATTTTCTTTTTCTATCATCTTACACCATATTTGCACAAACTCACTTCTAAATCATATTTATTAATACATGTGTAAAATTATATCTATATTGTTTTATTACTATTGAACTAATGCACTTTTGAATGAGCCCTCTTAGAGATATGTCATCGGTATAATTTATGTCGATGATGAGGCATTGCAATATCTATAGCTTTCGTCGTTTTTTGATCTTAATAAGAGAATATTATTATCCGATGTTTATGATCCATTTTGTGAATGAATATTTTGAACATCAATGTGATGACTTTTCTCTTCTTTTAAAAAAACTTCTTTAAATAAAATATTTTGTTAATAATGATTAACTCTAACAAATGATGCACAAACTAAATTATACTTATTAAGTTGTTAACTTGACTTTTCTGAAGCCATCATAGTCAATCATTGTCATGCCATCACCAAAAAAAATAATCAATTCATTTGACTCATTAACTTAGACATCTTAGTAAACATATTATCTTCAGCTTGTCTTTCATTGAATATTTGCGTTAGAACATTGGTGTCCCTTCTCAATTCTTATTCTTTTCTTTTTTTTTTTGGATATAATTAAATGTATCTTTTTTTTTAAAATTTGACATTATATATTCCTCTTACTTTCGCAAAAAAAATATTGAATACATCAGTCGCTCTAATTTCTGCTTGTGTCATCAATTGCAACACATCTACTTTGGCTTCACTGATGCTCTAATGCGATATCACAAGATGATCACATGACTCTGCTAATGAATGATTATGATTTTCTATAAATTTATTAACCTTCCAATTACCAGCAGAATCAACGATAAATCTAATCATTGCTGGACAAGCAATCCTAGTGTCTGATTTTTGAAACTTTACTGTTCTATTTAGATTTAGCCCCATCTTAAAACTAGATTTTTAGCATATAACTATTCTTTTGACTTTGCATTATTTGTGTTTGGCCAGTAGCGGACACGATTCTTTTGAACAATAAATCCTATCTGATGTGCATGATTATAGTACAAATCATCTCTTCATTTCAAACAATGATACAAAAAAGTTTTTACGCAGTTGGCTCTTGATTTGCATGTTCTGGCACTAAGGTCTGAATAATCATATATTTCTTACGCATTATGCATCATGCATTCAAGATAAATATTTAAACAATACATAAAAAACCTATACACACTATTCAAAATCATCATTGAAATCTTTCAAGTCAAAATTAAGAATTTCCTTAGCATCAGATAATGAAAATTTGGAGTACAACCATGTCCTTCAAAAAGATACGAGAAAAATATGGTTGTAGTTGAGAAAGTGCGCAAAAACTAATAGAAAATCTGTCGAAATCACTATTGAAAATTTTTAATTCATAATTAACTTTTTTTATAATATGCAATGAACGAAAATATGGTTTTACTCAACAAAATGCATATAAAATTTTTAAAAAATCATTCCAAATCCTAAATGAAAGATTGAGGCATAATTAACCAATTTCTTAATATGCAATGAATGAAAACATTGGGTACAGTAATTTTGTTTTTAAGAAAAGCTAGAGCACAACATGCTCTACAAATTGCACATAAAACCTAAATTTTACCATTCAAAATTATCACCAAAAGCTTTTGAGTCACAATTAATCAATTTTCTAGCATATAATGATTGAAAATATGGATTATAAACATATTGTACTCTAAAAAATTAGGAGTACAACATGATTGTTGCTAGCAAAGTTTGCATAAAACTTAAAGAACATCATTTAAATTATCACTCAAAGCCTCTGAGTCATAATTAACCAAGTATCTAGCATACAATGATTGAAAATATGAATTATAATCATGTTGGACTCAATAAAATCAAGAGTATAACATGATTCAAGTGAACAAAGTCTACATAGACCTAAAGAACACCATCGAAAACAATAAGCCTTTATTCCATTAAGTGGGGTGCATGAAGCCTTTTTCTCCATTGTGTCCTATTGAGTGTCATATTTTCATTTAATTTTAATAAATTAAGATAATTTTTAATTCAATATATTTTTAAGTCTACTTCTGCCTTTATTAATATAAGTCAAATTTAAAACATCTACTTTCCTAAGCAGATCATCATATGATCTATCTATGTTTAATGTGACCAAACTGTATAAAACGACTCTCTTTAATATTGTCTGCCACTAGAGCTACACTAACCCTTTCACGAATACATTCGTTTCACACTTTTTCTCTAAGTTTCACATCACTCATCCACCTAAGCATTCTCGTCTTAGCATCACTTAATTTAGTTTTATTCCTTTCTTTTAAAGACCAACATTCTATGTCATAAAACATTATATATCTCATCACCATCTTATAAAACTTTCCTTTTAAGTCTTAGCAGTATTTTTCTATCAAACATTAAGTTGGATACATTCCTCCACTTCAAAAAGCCAACTTGAAATCTGCTAATGACATCCTCATCTATATCACTATCACTTTGAACAATAGACCTGAGATATCTAAAATGTTCACACCTTTTAATGATTTGACGCCCCATAGTTACAACTTTGTCACTTGATCTAGCACTACTAAAATTTCATTGAATGCATTCAATTTTAGATATACTCAAACAAAGGCTTTTGACTCTAATGTAGACCTCCATAATTGAAGTTTATTCTAAACTCTTTTTCCAGTCTTATCTACTAGAAGGATATCATCAGCAAAAAACATACACCAAGATACATCCTCCTATAAATGTCCAGTAAGAGCATCCTTAACTAAAGCAAAAAGATATGGTCTTAAAGCTGATTTCTAATGTAATTTAATTGAAATAAGAAAATACTTGGTCAATCCTCCTCTTGGTACACAAGTAATAGCTTTAGTATATCTTTAATGACTTGAACATAAGTCATATCAACACCTTTTTTTTCTAGAACTCTCCAAAAAACTTCTCTTTGAACCTTATCATAAACTTTTTCTAAATCAATAAAAATCATATTTAGATCCTCCTTACTCTCTTTGTGGTCCTCCATCAAACCTCTAGATAAATGTATAACTTTCATGGTATACTAGCCCAACATTAATTCAAACTGATTATTATGAGAAATCTTTGTTTCAAGTCTTGACCTATCATTTCCTCGCTCCCATACTTTTAATGTATGACACATTATCTTAATTCTTCTATAATTTGCACGCTCTTATGCACTTAATTCCTCTATAATTTGTGTGTTTGTGCATCACCTTTATTCCTAAAATTGGGGACCAAAATAGCCTTTCTCCACTCCGCAGACATCTTTTTAGCTTTTAAAATAACATTAGTGAGTTTAGTAAACCAAATAAACTCTTAAATCTCCTAAATATTTTCACACTTCAATTATGATGTCATCTGATCCTACTAATTTTCCACCATTAGTTTTCCTTAAGGCCTCATCAACTTTCTTTTTATTAATGCCACGATAAAAATATAAAGTTTGATTATTATTAATGATATTAAGATCACTGAGGTTAGTTATTTTTCAAAAACTTTATTGAAATTCCTTAGCACAATTTATCAATTTTGCACATGCAATGTTTGAAAACATGGATTACAATCATGTTGTATTTGAGAAAATCAGGAGTATAACATAGTTGTAGTCAACAAAGTTTACATTGATTTTATAAAACACCCTTTCAAATCATCGCTGAAATAGTCCTAATTAACCAATTCTCTAGCATGAAATGAATGAAAGTGTGGAATACGACCATGTTGTACTTGAGAAAAGCAGGCGTACATCTTTGTAGACAACAAAGTGCACATATAACCTAAAGAATACCATTTAAAATCATCACTGAAAACTTTCGAATCACATTAAGCTTAAATTTACAAACATTATACTAAGCATCTTATAAAGTAATTATCACAATGAATTGTGTTATAAAGCTATCGATGATTTAAACTCAACGTTTTCATTCACATTAGCACTCGGTTTGTTCTTCATCGTCATGACTGCATTCTTCTTCCTCTTTGATTTTGGTGGCATATTCCTGAGTCTTTGCCATAAAATATGTTTCAACCACATGTTTGATTCAGAATGGAGTCAGGACATAGAGAAANTTTTTCATTCACATTAGCACTCGGTTTGTTCTTCATCGTCATGACTGCATTATTCTTCCTCTTTGATTTTGGTGGCATGTTCCTGAGTCTTTGCCATAAAATATGTTTCAACCACATGTTTGATTCAGAATGGAGTCAGGACAGAGAGAAAATTTTGAGTTGCGTTCGTAAGACGTACGCAGCGCTGCGTACGTCAGGGAGGTTATTCAGAGGGTATTGGGGGGTTATATCCGCGTTATACCCCCTTAACATCCATGTAAGTTACTTGTAACCTACAAATACATGCAAACAAGAGCACGAAACTGACTAGAAGGTACATGTAGGTTATATGGAGGTTACAGGGGGTATAACGCGGATATAACCCCCCAATACCCTCTGAATAACCTCCCTGACGTACGCAGCGTTGCGTACATCTTACGCACGCAAATTTTTCTCCCGGGCATAACTCTACGTTTGGACTCCATACGTAATATGTCTATACTAGTTATTTTTTCTTCATTATCTTTTCCTAGGAAAGTTTAAACGCATATCACATATGTCTTACGCATTTACATATTCAACACCTAAAGTTTTATATTTATATTTATAACACTTCGGTGGTATAAACTTATGCATGAAAATACGTATTTTATTTTTAAAATGTTAATAATAGTCATATTTTGATGTGATCTTAAAGATTTGGGTGGTGTGCATGTAAATATGAAAGTTTAGATATTAGATATGTAAATACATAAGATTATGTGGTGTGTATGTAAATGCACCCTTTTTTTTTTATTTACTTCGTTTAAAGTCAATGCCCTAACACTCTTAACAATTGATTTATTTATTTATTTATTTTGTGAAAATGATGCAAATTAGTTAATGTTCTAATCATAGGTATACGGCCGAAGAGGACTTCGCGGACGCTGATGCAATTTTTGATTGCATTGGAGACCATCCCAAGCAGCATTTCGACCTGGCTTTTTGCACTAACCTTCTCAATAAGCAGTATGTCGGCTAATTGAATGATGATATAATACTACATTGATGAATGAACTAAAATCGATTTTAAGGTTTTAAGTTTGTCTATTGTAAAGTTTTGTTTGCTATAAAAATCATTCTAGGAGCTATTCTATGTAAGCTTATGAAATTATACAGGTGTTAAATGCAAAATTGTGATTTCTTTAGATTGTTTTTAATGTAAGTTTTATATATTTATTCATTTTTATTTAATTGTTGAGAACTCACTATAAATAGTTATGCTGAGATAAACATATATGCTTCAGCGAAATCGAACATTTATGTATTATATTAACTTTGTTTTTGATATAAATTAATTTAAATGATGTTTTCAAATCTTAAAATAAATAGGTAAAATAATATTAGAAAAACATGATTTTTTTGTTTTTTTTTATTATTTATTTATTAATAATAAAATAAAACTGATTTATTTAGGCGAATAAAGGTGCTTCCTTTCAAGAGAGGGTATGTTCTGTTGTTTTTCATAAGCATAACCATCATCCCATTGTTTTAACAGATGTAGATCTTCCATCGAAAGGAAACATGTATAACAACGTGATTGTTATTACTGCATCAATCAATAACTATCAGGTGGGACTGGAAGTTCAGTGAAAATTCTTTTCAAAATGGTGTTCGACAAGATTGGGCATAAAATTGGCCGGTTGCAACATCGGATGGTTCGTTGTTTGGTTTCTTTGGCGAGAGAAAGGAGACTTTGAGTGTTATTACTTTGTTCATCTCGTGGGGTGAGCAATAGAAGTAGTTCACCAACACAATGGACTTCGTAGGGGTGTAGGAGTGTTATACTACCCTCTAACATTGGGTAAAGAGTTGCCCCAACCTCAGAGATTGCTGGTGGTTTTAAGCCCCAAAAAAGTTATTGATTTATGAACAGTATGAAAAAAAATTATATTTTGCTTGATAAAATGAAATTTCTAAATTATCTTTATTGACTAAAAAAATTAAGAATTTTGAGTTACTCGTGATGGTCTTATGTCATTCATATAGATCAGGCTAAAGATTACCCTCTGATGATTGCCTTGTTGGTAACTTTTTACTCTGTGTTGGGTCTCTCGTATATGATATCGACTGTTGCCTACTGATGTCTCTCAAGAATTATTAGGGCCGCAGGTCCTAATTCGGAGCTCCCCCTTTACTAAAACTTTTATGCCCACGCCTCAATCTTCCTTATTTGTGCCACTTAGACTTTTACACATGTGCTAATATCTTCTCTTTTTTTTTTGTTATCACTTACTAAAACTTATAGACCGATAGAACGATGAGGAAGCAAGCAGATGAAGGATAGACAAAACATGAAGTAGATCTGCTCTAGCTAAACCTTCCTTAGTCTTAAACATCATAACCCATAGGACTTCGAGGTTGTTCGTCTAGCGCAACGTAAATCCTCACTCTATCTTTTAGGCTCTTGCAAGACCATGTTGTATAATATAAACCCTAAATATTTTTAGGATTTCAAGGTCATCGTTCGGTATAACATAAATCTTCCTATCTTTCTAAGCTATTTACAAGATCATATATTGTACAAATGTAAGCCTTAATTTTAAATAATTGTCTAGAGTAAACATTAAATAATATCACTTCCAAAATGTAAAGGCAAATAATAAAATAATTTGGGAAGTCATCGAGATTCTCCTCAGGATTCGTGGCATCCCCCACTCTTCCCTCCTTTGTACTCTTAAATACTCTCTTATTTGGTTCTTTCCCACTTGATTTTTCATGTCAAATCTTAAAAACCTCAATTTTGAAGTCTTGAAGACAAAACCATTTATCTTAATTAAGAGTTTTCTTAAGTGACTTTGGTCATTTGAAATATAATTAATTATAGGAGATTCCCTCTATAGGGAACTAAGAACCCATGTAAAATAAACTCATCTAATCTTTATATTAGGTAAGAGACTTGTCGGTCACACATAAAATGTTCGCAAACCAAAATAAAGTCATAAATTTTTTTATTTAAATGATTGAGCCTACTATCAAGTTGTGTGCTTATCTTTCAAGATAGTGTATAACTTGGGTATTGTGCTTAATTATCCAAACTATCAGATAAATGAGGTCTATTTGGTTTTTTATTTCAAAAATAACATACTATTTTCAAAATCAAAATTACACATATAGATTCAATTAAATTTAAACTATTTCAAACACGACTAATCAAATTCTGACCGACAGTATACAACAAAATGACAGCAGAATCTCAAAGGATCAAGTGACTATAATGGAGTTTCGGGGGACTGAAGTCTTGTGTCAAAGAGAGATATCTGTTGGACATGCGATCGACCGACATACAACAAAATCAACGGACCGACTATCTACTGAGTGACCAGACGACTTTGATCGATTGATTGGACTTCCAACAGAAGCAAGCTGATGTATGTGGTCAGTCGACATTGTCGATTGAAACTGAAGATTCTGATGATCGATGGGCATTATATTTCCTTTGTATTATAATGTAATTTTCACTCGAAAAACACGTCAATTTAGTTTTTTGGGAAATTATTATAAATATTCCCTCTCCTTTTTTTAAGCGTGTTTTTTAGACCTATAGAAGTAGGAGGTCATGACATAAATGAAAGGAATTTTCACACACACACACACACTCTCTCTCTCTCTCCTCTTACTCTCCTATCTCCTCTCAGCTCTAACTCTTATGGCATGTATTCTGATAAATAAGTTAGGATTCAACAATAACAAACTTCATTATTAAAAAAAAAATTGCATAAAAAAGAGCAAAAAGGCTCTAAGGGTCTGTTTGGGGTAGATACAGCTTAATGATAAGCTGTTAAATAGTTGTTGCCACAAGAAGCTGCTGTGCAGATGTTGTTGCGGATAAATTGGTTGTTCATTTGTTTTTTGCAATTTGAAAATAACTATGTTGCAGCTGTTTTGAGACAAATGACTATTATGCCCCTATATAGTATTGTTGTTTGCAAAAGAACTATTCATACTAGTACATTCAATACTTTATAAGCAAAAATTCAATGCAGAACATTACAAAATAAACATAGACACCTAACTAATATGGCTACTAAATTTAAGAAAAAGAGTACTAAAACAACAATTAATAATATGATAATATTATTTTAAAATCTAGACAACATAGGTCACGAGCTAAGTCGTCCTCTAAGGATACTCTCTATGTCTGATCACTCTCGGTGGTGAAATCTGCTACCAAAAATAGTAACAATTTTTCGTGATTCTCCGTGGGCACCTATAAAACTGTCTCTCGTAGTTATGTGGCTGACATGAAATTAGCAAGGAACTTTGAAGTCCAAAGTAACAGTGCAATCATCTAGAGATACTAGAAATACTTGAGCTTGTCTTTCCTTAATGCTTAAAAAATATACCCTTAGATATATCACAAGTAAAAATTGATAATATAAGTAATTGATTATAGCTTTATGCATCACAAATCTGTCACTACAAGAAAACAACAGACTTTATAAAAAAATGTTATTGATTGTCTTTAATTAACGTAATACCAAACTCGTATGTGTCACATAGGTATATCACAAAAAAAAACCCATTCATAATAACCTAAAAAATCATAGCACAAAAAAAAACAGAGAAATTTGTTTACCTTCATTACAATTTCACATGAAACATGAACCGATACCAACATACAGGACATCCAAAAGAACCTATAAAATAAACGTCTCATCATGGATCTTCAAACTACACCGAAAGACAAAAAAAATGCAAAAGGAAAAAAAAATGAATGCACAAATGGCTTCAAAAACCAAAATAATAAATATCAATTACATAAGGGACATAAATAAATATGAAACATATAAGATACTGATATAATAAACAGTGAATGTCTTCAACAATCATTCCAATTAATAATATAGTAAAAACTGACATTCCCTCAAATCACCCTCCAACTGTCGCATTTGTAATTCGTTCTCTCCACTATGTCATCTTGTTTGCACCTTCCCCTTCTTTAGTGCAGACCTCAGGAATATTATTTTTGGTCCATGACAAAGTCTGTCCAAGATTGTACTCATATGTCTCAGCAGGGACATGTTTATGATCCTCGTTGCTCAACGGAAGTCAAAGTCGATGTCAATGCGGAAAAGATGTCGTTGAATATAACTATGGAGAGTCATCGTGGCGATCACAATCTGCAATTGTTTGGAAAACAGGTAAAATGACATGTCACAATGTATAACCCATTTTTTCTTCCAAACACCAAAAGTCCTCAATAACACCACGTAAGGATAAATGTCGTTTGTTGAACCTTTCTTTCCTGCCTGCACGACATTGTTGACTTGCTCAAAATCAAGTATGTTGTATCTTGTATCAAAATAGAGCTTGAGATAACCTTTTTATAATGGATACCCAACATAAACTAAATAGTATTTACCTGATGTGAATTGAATGCATAATATTGAAGGAAAAAAAGAATTAGGAGAGTTATATAGTTTCAAACAAATTTGTAGGTGGATGTGAGAAGTTATATTTGTTATTTTGTGTTGTAGATTTGAATATTTGACTATCAAGCGTATTGTACTCCCAACCGGCCATAACATTCTATGTTGGAGACCCACAATGATCGATGAATGCAATCTTCTCATTATTTGGAACGCGTGCATCAACGTGTGTTCTATCAATTTCTTCAATAAAATTCTAAAAAAATAATGAAGGGTTACTTACGATGTTATATAAAATATGAATGGAATAAATAAGAGAAATTATCTTAAAGAATTACATATAACATGCATTGTGTGATATCTCTATGGTGGTTCGTCTGAATGTAGGACTTGTTGGCTTTATGACTTGTGAAAAAAGTGACGGGTGTATATGCAAATCATTTTCGAAGAGTGTTGAAATTGTTTCACAGCCCCTCAAATTGATTCATTATGCAATAATATGCAGAGGGTTATTACTAACACCTCTTGTGAAGTTATTCTGAATGAGTCATGAAGTCCATGATTTCTGTGTAGTTCCTCCAACATATCGGTGAATACCGCTTGTAATGTGAAACATATTGCTAAATCTTGTTGGGTGGCACGCAAACAACTCCCAAACCCATTTTTGCCAACATATGAGGATTTTATGCAAGGGGAGCACTCTATTTATGAGTTACAATATTCGTACATCAAGCACACTACAACTGCAACTCTCCTTCTGTGTTTTTCTCTAATTACATCCATGTAAGTCGATATTGAATTGGCTAACACATAAGCATCAATGAATTAACTAAAATTATATAAGGTTACGAACAAAACCAACATAAGCAAATAACTTTACAAGAGTAAATAGAAAATATAACGATGAATGAAAAACTCTCAAGTGGAATGCCCAAAGCAGCATAAATATTCAAAGCATAATGAAAAACTATAAACAAATAAAATTGTCCCACAAGAATCTAATAAAAAATAGTGTTCCTCAAATGTCACTCCTCCCATGAAAATAATGTAGGTAAGACATCCTACAGTTAGCGAACATAGTTATGAAAAACTCTCTCCAGGTCGAATCTTCAACTAAATTTATAGGGAACAAATACAACGGCATGTCCTCATAAATTTAGGGAATTGCATCCAGAATTCGCATAACTTGCTAGACGTAAGCTACTTGTGATGGGTCAGGGTCATTAGTGCATTAAGCCACCGAATGTGAGATTTGGCTTTAAGGAAAGCGGCTCCCTCTTTTTCTTCCAGCCTGGGGACAATTTGACTGGCTCGTGGACTCAATTTCTTGGAGATCCGGGTTGTTTTCTTCATTGGAATCACCTATTTGATCAGCTCTAAATTTTTTGGAATGTAACCAAACTTTGCCTCACTGGGGGCACATGCATTGTTGCTCATTACTACGACACCTCCAAACATATGATGCTACTTCTCTACTAGCTCAGGGTTAATTCCACTATATTTAATTTTTTTTGCAACAGATACCACCTACAATTTCATATAACATGTTGTTGAACTTGAAAATACATTAAAAATTGACAAAATTAGGGAACATTTCAAAAATACTCACCGCTAGTCTCTCTGCCTACCACTCATCGGAAGCATCAATCGTTCATTTTATCATATCCCACCCGAAATCTGTTGATCCTCGCTTCAATTCCTTCCTAATTTTTCAATCTTTCTTCATCTAAACCCACTTATTTTTT
Source organism: Phalaenopsis hybrid cultivar (assembly GCA_002079205.1). Taxonomy (NCBI): domain Eukaryota; kingdom Viridiplantae; phylum Streptophyta; class Magnoliopsida; order Asparagales; family Orchidaceae; genus Phalaenopsis; species Phalaenopsis hybrid cultivar. The sequence goes on from JXCR01134843.1 coordinate 52,001, forward strand.
AACTGCACTCTATTATACTCTCTGCTTGTACTTCCCTTGAATTTTCTAATAACATTTTACCAATTTTTCTTATTAAAAAAGTTGTTGGCTAATTTCCCAGTTCGAAGGCAAATGTTGCAAAATATTAATTTGGTCTCTTTATCCCACATTGTAGATGAACCAACCCCTTTTATTTAATCATTGTATTACTAACATGAAAAAAAAACTAATTAACATAAATAGAAATGCCTCAATATTGCAACTCAAAGAAAAATATGAATGTCATAATATCATCAACAATGTCCCTCCACACTACACTACAACTCCACCTACACATCACCACTTCCACCACCTCCACACACAAATACATTCACACACCAACACATCCACAACACAATCATCACTACCTCCACACACCAACAACTCAACACAAACCAATCACACACCAATCACCACCTCCACAACAACATCACCACTACACATCCTTGAAAACAGACAACCACAAACCAACCATTACCACCACACACAAACCAACGTACACCACCACCAAACATCAAAGGTAAAGATAGAATGCCACCCGATATTTTTCATTTGAGGATACAACATACATGACACCCAAAACATTGCTAACTACAAATCAAGCACCCTCTTTTAATCATTTCTCAAATTCTCACTCAAACATCAAAGGTAAAAATAAAACCACATTCCATATTTTTCATTTGATAATACTACATTTAGGGCACCTGAAACATTGATATCAACAAATCAAACACCATCTTTCAGTCATTTCTCAAATTCTCACCCAAACATCAAGGGTAAAGTTAAAACTCCATCCCATATTTTTCATTTTTAACAAATTTACAATGGTTTGATTGTGGAAAACATAAATGCATCAGTTTTGAATGCCTTGTATGTAATTTACTCAAAACATTGCTATCTACAAATCAATCATGCTCTTTCATCCATTTTTCAAACTCTCACTCAAACATCGAAGGAAATGATAAAATCTCATGTCATATTTTTCATTTTAACAAATTCACAATGGTTTGTTTGTGGCAAGTGTAAATGCATTGGTTTTGAGTGAGCTATATGTAATTTACCCAAAACATTGCATATCTACAAATCAATCAAACTCTTTCATCCATTTTTCAAACTCTCACCCAAACATCGAAGGTAATGATAAATTCCTATCCCAAAATTTTCTTTTTCAACAAATTCACAACGGTCTAATTATGGCAAGCGTAAATGCATCGATTTTGAGTGCCCTGTGGGTAATTTACCCAAAATATTGCTATCTACAAATCAAACACGCTCTTTCATCCAATTTTCAAATTCCTACTCAAACATTCAAGGTATTGATAAAACCTCATATCATATTTTTCATTTGAAGCAAGTACAAACGGGATACCCGAAACATTGCTATTAACAAATAAAGCACCCTATTTTAGTCATTTCTCAAATTCTCGCTCAAACATCAAAGTTAAAACCTCATTTCATACCACATTCAGCTGAAAATTCGCAAAATCCAAATTCCAAATCATAAATAAAAAACCACAAATTGCAAAATCCAAATTCTCACTACTGCAAATTAGAAAGCCAAAAATAGTAAAATCTAAATTCTCACCAAAAATAAAAAATGAGAGCCATTCTGAAAAAAGAAATAACCCTCCTCTCTCCCTCTCTCCCTCTCTCCCTCTCTCCCTCTCTTCCTCTGTCACACACATACACACAAGTTAGATTAGCTCTATTTTCATCCTTCCACCTCCTGCAAATTTTGGGCCTCTAAATTCGCAAAACTATTATAAAACAGATTTACATCGTTTCCAAGTTGCTCGCCAAGAGGATCAAAATGGCGCTTGCTTCCACGGTAGCGACAACTCAANAGAAAATTCGCAAAATCCAAATTCCAAATCATAAAGAGAAAACCACAAATTACAAAATCCAAATTCTCACTACTACAAATTAGAAAGCCAAAAATAGCAAAATTTAAATTCTCACCTCAAATAAAAAATGAGAAATCTACAAATGACAAAGAGAGTCATTCTGAAAAAAGAAATATCCATCCTCTCCCTCTCTCCCTCTCTCCCTCTCTCACACACATACACACACAATTTAGATTAGCTGCGTCTTCATCCTCCCCCCTCCTGCAAATTTTCGGCCTCTAAATTCGCAAAACTATTATAAAATTTACATCGTTTCCAAGTTGCTCGCCAAGAGGATCAAAATGGCGCTTGCTTCCACGGTAGCGACAACTCAAAAGGTACAGCAAAACCCTAAATAATTAAACTAGATTTTGCTTGGTTTTCTCAATCAGATTCTTCAGGAATCTCTTAATGAACATATAATTGTTGGTTTTTTTTTTTGAATCGCGCCGCAGATGCGATCCCTTCCTCAGGTTTGTTGCAGGAAAAAGGAGAGAGATCGAGATCACCATAACTACCCTTTCAGGGTCGTCGAGATCACGCCACCACCTAGAAACCTCGGTGTCCGACGCTTGCCCTCGGTACAAATTGCAGGATCTCTTCTCTGTCTCGCTTCCTTCTTAATCTAACAAGCTTAATAGTTTGATTTGGCTTGGAATCAATGGGGAAGCAGGTAGGCTTGTGCGTTAAAAAACCATTTTTTGAAGATGGATTTCGGGTTATAAGATTTACTATACAAATCCTTAGATCTTGAGTTTAATATCTTTTAAATCTTACCTAACCATGTTGGATATTTCAACTAAGCATTGGTCTCTGCTTTATAGGAGAATTTACTCATGAAAATATTCAGAAAATTTAGTTAAACTGTAATTTTCTATCAACCCAAAGATGGTTTATACTTTTTGTTTAAGACTCAAAAATTGCATTCATGTCAAGAAACAAATGTAATAATAGTTTTATTGGTGTGGTTAGTTGGTCTCTATGTCAAAAATGTGCTTCTAAGTTTGCTGTAGAGGTGAGAGTTTTTATTTTCTTACCAGACCCAAGTAGGCACCAAGATGAACAGAGGCTTTGATCAGTTTCCCAACTTGAAACAATTTTTTTAGATATTTAATCAACAATTTGCAGCGGTCTGATGAACTTTGAAGAACATGAACATTGATNTCTACTAGACCTCTCCCTCAATTCTAAAGCCTCTCCAAGATCTTCCTCCCCTTGCTGAATTTTCCTCCTCCTCTTGATCTTCTTGATCAGATTTTTCTCTCCTTATGATGGTCTACACATCCCTTAAGACCCCTCATCTATTTATAGATGGATGAGGCTTCCAAGAGGCAAGAAAAAAAGAAAAAAATTACAAGTGTGCCATTTTATGTTATAATTAAGAGCCATGAATAAACAACATATATATATTATCCAAGCTACTTGTATTCGCTGTTTTTCTTCCTATTATTAATTGCAGTCATCTAGATATATTTCTTGCCCAGCCCATCAATTTAAAATTGGCATGTTGAATGGATCTGTGCCAAAAAAAAATTTTTCCACGGAAGATGTACATACATAGTACTTAATTCCTATGTATTTACATATTTAACCCCTTAACTTTAATTTTTACACATATGCTAACCTTATTTATGCATCAGAAGTGTATTTCACCTATATTTAACACGTAAACATCAATTTTGACATATATGCCCCTTTATCTTTGCATGAAAAAGGTCTATTTCACATTTTTAAAAGTTAAATGAATGATAAAAGGTAAGGAGTTAGATATGTATTTTTTTATTTGTTTGTTCCCTAAGTGCAGAATATTCACTGTGGGGAAAGTGTGACNATTTTCCATGGAAGATTTACATACATATTACTTAATTCCTATGTATTTACAAATTTAACCCCTTAACTTTAATTTTTACATATATGCTAACCTTATCTATGCATCAGAAATGTATTTCACCTATATTTAACACGTAAACATCAATTTTGACATATATATTTGCATGAAAAAGGTCTATTTCACATTTTTAAAAGTTAAATGAATGATAAAAGGTAAAAAGTTAGGAGTTAGATATGTATTTTTTTATTTGTTTGTTCCCTAAGTGCAGAATATTCACTGTGGGGAAAGTGTNGACAATTTGCAGCGGTCTGATGAACTTTGAAGAAAATGAACATTGATTTATTATATGATTTTTTCTTTAAATGAGATAACTCTCTTAAAAAAGAGGACTTCCAAGCACTAGTACTCAGAATACCAACTAACAGCGGATCTAATGTTACTCTAAGATGAGTTGTTATTGAGAGTTCTCACATATCTATTGTGAATGTGAAATGTATCTTCCCTTCCTTTATTCCGAGTCAGGTTAGGAGTAATATTGGATTTGGGGGGAGGGTTCCATTGGAAGTTGCCTTATGACACAAGCTCATCAGTCACGAACCTTGTCTATGAACCCAAGGTTCCTCATATTGCTAGCTTATAGCAAAGCTTGGCACTCTAGAATGAACATAGGCATTCTGGTATGGTAGGAAGACAAATTGAAAGGCCGACTACCTCTACGGAGGACTTAGGAAGAAACTCTGTGGAAGTAGTTTTACAGGTGCGAAGCATTTGATTTTATGCCATGAGATAAACTGGGCCTTGACAACCCTATATCGATTGACAAGAGCTCACTACTGACCAAATGGCAATGAGTTTACTTCTTTCGCTTGNTTTATTTTTCTTTTTCGCATGAGAGTCTAAAGAAAATGAATTATTTATCCCTTTAATCTGTCTGCTGTGAGAAGAAAAACAATAAATTCTCAGCCTACAAATTGTCAGCCTAAGTTCGTTTGTATGATTTTTTTTCTTCATAAATTATATCATATTGTTTTCATCTTGATTATATAAAATTTTAAATCAATCATTGAGAACTGAAAGTATTATGGTTACGCCACCCTCGCACTTAGAATTATTTGGTTTCTAACCTTTGGAGATCTGTTAGATGTATGATCATCAAATTTATTTGAAAGTTATTGTAATATAATGCTAGTTAATTATTCTTAAAATGAATTTAATGAATACAAAATTCGTTCTAATTAATTTTAATACAGGAAATTAAATTGGATTATCTAGGTTGGTATAATTATCGAAATGAATTGGAAGACCTTCGCCAGTTTAGCTCTTTCTTGTAAGATTATCTAAACCAAAAGATTCATAATCACTAAAAAGATATAATATTGGGGTCTACCTCTTTGTCTTTTCAGATTTATAAACCTTTATTATTTAAATAAAAGTTGTCGAAAGCAGTTGCCTGGAAAGCCCGCCCTAATTAACCTTACAAGTTTTTTAAAATAAAATTTGCATACATTCTACACAATCCTTTTATATATTTATCTATGAGCTGGAAAGCTTCGTTTGTCAAAAAAGTATTACACCACCCTATCACCAAAATAAATTACATATAAAGAAAAAAGGAAAAATAGAAATAAAAAAAATTTTGAACTATCTAATCGATTCGATGTATTTGTGGAAAAATTATTGCATCCTGGCACCACATGCAGTGTCTATCTATACCGTAGGTGAGAATATATTTCGGTATCCGTATGCATCTCTACATGTCACAATTAAAACAACAAATTTAATTCCATCCTCACCGAATTATTGCATCCGGGTACTGCATGCAGTGTAGATCGGACACCACATGCATCTCTACATGCGGTATCCGTATGTAATAATTTTTAATATTTATGCGTGCAACGTCTAAATTATTCTAAATTTGATAAAAATGAAAAACATGGTATTTGAGTGAATTTGAAACATAGATGAAAGAGGGTGCCAAAATCGCAAATAGCAATAACGGACCTTATAGAGATTAGAACTCAAGAAAAAAAAAACACAAAAAACCATTATAAAAATGTGTCATTTACATTTCATAGTAAATTTAACAACATAACTACATTTGCGATCTCTTTAATAACATGTTTAAAGCTAGCTCCAGACAATCGAATTATTAATTAAACAGACTTTTATTTTTTTTGGTAAAGGGGGTGGGGTAATAATCACATACATATCACTTAAAACATCCCTATTTACAAAACTAACCCCCAGTGATTTTTTTAACTGCCTAAATTCATTTACACATGCCACAATCAACCCATTGGGAACATTATNATCCCTATTTACAAAAATAACCCCCAGTGATTTTTTTAACTGCCTAAATTCATTTACACATGCCACAATCAACCCATTGGGAACATTATTAAAATGAAAATTATGGGTTGGGGTTTTATCATGAATTTGATATTTAAGCGGGAATTTGGAAAATATATGGAGGGTGCTAGTTTTGTAATTATCAATGTTCGAGTGCTATGTATGTCATTCCCCTTTTTTTAAAAGAACGAAGGAAAAAAGAAAATAAACTGTTTAAAATAGCCGCTATCTGAACAGGCTCCCATACCCCTATTATGCTGACTCTCACGTTCCAAATGTCACGATATCTGGTATAAGCCTACAGCAAGAATGAAGAACCTTTAAATGACACAGCTAAAACATTGAAAAGAATGAAACACTGAGAGAACTTGGGGAAGCCAAAAAATAAAAACTAGGACTTGTCGAATTATAGATGAGAAACATAAAAGGATATATCTTCTTAAAATGCACGAGAATGCCTGATAATAGAGAATGCTCCGCAAGTAGAAAAACAATTTAAAAAAAAATAGTAGGTAGTTAAAATGATTTTTAGCTAACTGGACATCCCAATTATTCAAATGCCATTATACCATATTTAGTTGATGAAAGGACAAGAAGCAAAGCAAGAAAAAACTGAAATCAAACAATCTAGATTTCACTTTGAAATTCAAAATTCAGCCATAATTGAGAAAAATGAAAATAAAACAAAAAACATAATAGCAATCATTTGTCAGGTCCTGAATGCCTGATGGCCAGAGTTCAAGGTTAAGTGTCAATTTTCCGCACTATAGGATTATCTCAGGGTTGTTAAAAGATCTGATCTTGAGCCACGACGAATTCAATTTATACGACCTTTAGCCAATCCAAGTTTAGTAGTGCGAAGGATCTCGATTCCAGCCAAGTATGACAAGCTAATTTCAATCCAAATGCAATTGAAGCTAAAGGTTGATCTAATCTCATTCCATTAACTACGGTAAGTTTAGTCCAACATACATACATACACTTAATTCATGCATACAGACATTAATTTTCTATTTGATCTTTTGAGTTTGACCTGGCTTATTAGACTAGTCATCAAGTTCAATTTGAACTTAATCAAAGCCAAAGATTCAATTTTCCAATGATCATCGAGCCAAACTCATAGCCCTACCTTATAATTCAAAGCTTTATTAAATATATAACAGATTCTCCTTAGATTCTTTTTCAAGCAAATAGTTAAAGAAAAAGAGCTCCATTAATTCACTAGCTTGTAAATAGGGGATTGATTCCATACAGCACATCCTATGCTCACCAAATGCTCCAAATTAAGCCTATGAGTGGTAGTTTTCACTGCTGAAGAAGGTTGGTAAGTATGTGATAAAATCTTTTTAGCTCAGAGAATCTCTGTGCGCATTGCCTTTGTTTTTTTCAAGGAAAATAATAGCAAGCAATAAAAAGTAAAAAATACTGTCGATTTAAGTTTTTCTGAGCCTTGTATTGGCCACTTAAATTAAAGCTGTATATTTTACATGAAAATTGAAGATCAATTGAATATTTGACACCATTCTGGGGCTCCTACAAGGATGGGTAGAACGCAAAAAGTGTTAGAAAAGTTGTGGAAGTGATTACGGGAGTGGGGAGGATCGATGGCGGCTGAACAGCAAGCCGGAAGCCAAAACAAGCAGTTTCCAGTTGAAAACAGCAGGTGGCAGCCAGTTGGGCAGCAAAACGGCTGAAAATAACAATCAAACGGCAGATCAGCGAGATGCGGACGGTGAGGGGGGTCCACCATCTACTCCTGGGCAAGCTATAGGCACACCATTGCGAGAGGAAGAAGCAAAAGCACTCTGGAGAGCATAAAATAGGGAATAACTAAAGGAAGCTAAGTGAGAATAAAGGAAAGAAAAAATAGACATGAAAGAAACAACGTCACAGGACTCTCGTAATCGTGAGATCTGAACCCGCCGAGGGGCTTTGCCCTCGCCTCCAGAAAAATCTAGGTCCTCATGGTACAACGACAAGTCAGCAACATTAAATATAGTAAAAATGTCATAATCTCCTAGTAAGTCAATCTTGTAAGCATTGTCATTAATCTTATTAGTAATTTTGATCCATTCAGCTCTAGGCTAGAGTTTTCCAAATGAACCAGCATGAAATTTGTCTTGCAGCCTGATCCACACCAGATCTCCTTCCTTGAAGACCATAGCTTTCCTGGACTTGTTGATCTGTTTCTAATACTCGGTGTTCTACTTAGCAATCTCCTTCCAGACATGCTCATGTAGAGTTTTAATATCTTTGACTCGAAACTTAGCATCCATGCTAAGCTCAACTACGAGTAGTATGGGGACTAACTCCAAAGGTATAAGAGGATTTTGTCCGTACACAATCTCAAATGGGTTGTGACTTGTGGACTGACTAGTAGAGCGATTACAGCTACACTATCCCTGAGTAAGAACCAAGTCTCACTGCTTGATGTTCTTTCCCACAAAACACCTAAGAAGATTTCCTAAACTACGATTTACAACCTCTGTTTAGCAATCTGTCTTAGGATGCATTTGGGGCAACTTATTCCCTGCGGAGACGTTTTGACAACGCCGCCTACTCGTTTGTTTAGGCCATTTGAGCGGCGTTTTCCAAACATCGCCTTTTTTTCTTTAATAAATGCAGTCGCGGTATCGACCCCGCAGCCAGCGTTTGTTCACAGATTATTACCCATCTGCCCTTGGTTTCTCGTCTCGCTTGCCCTAGCGAGATCCTCCCTGGTTCTCTTGTTCTCGTCTCGTATTGTCCCCCTGCTCATTCGCCTCTCGTCCTGTCACTCATTACTCTTCTCTCCAATCTCTCCTAATGATAAATCTGCAAGTATGGAATGGTTTTGGTATGGATGGAATGGTTTTCGTAGTAGGTGTTCCTTCGGTTGATTTGGATTTTGTTGGATTCTATTGGCTTTCGTATTTTTGGCTTTATGCATTCTTTTGGATTTTTGAATAAGTTTGGCATTTCAGTATGGGCCTTCACACCTTCTTTGCATCTCCTTCTCCAATTCTTCCTGATTTGCGATTAGTTTGGATTTTGGACTAGAATGGTGTTTACGTATACTGTTTTTGTTGGCTTGAATTGGCCATGTGACTCATTCTGGTTATTGCACCTACATTTTTTTGCTCGAGAGGGCTGCACTTGCAGTCGAACTCGCTTTTTTATACTTGCAGTGCACTTGAAAATTATATATATATATATATATATATATATATATATATATATATATAAGGATGTTGTAGAGTTCACATATCTGTTGCAATCTATAATTTCTCTCCAATGCAATGTATATGGAGGTAGGGAAGGCCAAGTGTGAGTTCTTCAGGCGGGCAGACAGTTCGATCGATTCCACCGCCGATAATGATCGGGGTTCGACAGTATCCCAACCTAACAATGTTGCTCGTGATATGCTCCTTCTACATTTTAATATAAATATTATCATACTTTTAATTGTAATATTAATATGTTTTTTTCTTTTTTATGAGATGTATATCTTTTTTTTTACTGGTATGAAGTGGTTTTTTGGTTCTAAACTATCAACTGTATATTTATTACAGTGCTGTTGCAAACAGCACAACTGCACAGTGGCAGAATGATTATTTATCCAGAAACAGCTGCAAATTAACTATTTTTCAAACGCACAAACCCAAAAGCTAGCAGTTTATTCAAATATGAGGCAAACTAGTCATTTATCATGAATCAGCTGCAAATCAATTGTTTTTCAAAAGCAAAAATCAAACAACCAGTCAACTTATATGGATCAGCTGCTGATCAGCTGCTTATAAGGATAATCTGCATAAGTTGCAACTACCCCAAACAGACCCTTAACGTATGTTGTTCAATAAATTTGAAGCTTTGTGCCTAACTTACCACATAAAGTTCGCCAAGTGGCTAAGAAATTTCACATCCCTATTCGAAGTGAAGCTCTTGGGTATCCCATGAAGATGAAAAACCTCTTTGAAATACAAGTCTGCAATATGTGACACATCCGTCGTCTCATGGCAACTGACAAATGCGCCATCTTGAAAAAATAATCTACTACAACCATGATAGAATCCTTACTCTGTTGTGTTCGGGGTAAACTCACAAAGAAATCTATGTTAAATTCCAACCATGGTGCCTCAGGAATGGGAAGAGTGTAGAGCCTATATTCTATCATTTAGTCTTAGCCAAAGAACATAATCTGCACTATCTGGCGTGTCGCTCCACATCTCATACTAATATGGGCTAATAAAAATTCACTTTCACTAAAGAAAGTCTTGTCTTTGTCAAGCATTGTCATACCCACACGGAAAAATACTCTCCCTGAGTGAACTTCGAGAGATACACAATCTATTTTTAAAGAATAGTTATCCATCATATCTGTGACACCACTAGTATGGCCTATCCTGACATCACGTCCAAATGTCATGGAAATCCCTGTCAGCTGCATGCAAGTTTTTCAGCACATCAAAAACAACAATCTTAAATTGCATTGTAGTGAGCAATGAGTGAAAATGACTCAGTGCATCAACTACTATATTCTGACTCCTTGCTTTATGTTTGATTACAAAATGGAATGATGAAGGAATTCCACCCATGAGGTGTGTCTACCATTTAACTATTATGACTTATTCAGAAATCTCAAGGCCTCATGGTCAGTGTAGAGAGTATATTTATTTGTTAGCAGGTAATGCCTCCAGTGGCTAAAGGACTCTCATGATAGTATAAAGTCATTGTCGTAGGTAGATTACTTTTTTATGGAATCAATCAATTTTGTCATTGAAGAAAGCAATGGGATGCCATCCTTGACTTAGCACAACTCCAAATCGGCAAGAACGGCGATGGGACAACGATTTGGAAGCTGAAACAGGCAGTTTCCTGCTGAAAACAGCAGGTAAGAGCGAGTTGGGCAGCGGCATGGCTGAAAATAGTGTTCGAAAAACGTATCAGCAAGGTGCGAATGGTGATGGGATCCACCAACTATTTCTGGGCAAGTTACAGGCACACCACTTGCAAGAAGAAGAGGCTATTAGACTCCAAAGAGCATAAACCAAAGAATAATGAAATTCCAAACAACCCACCACATATATATATGTCTTCTTGTAGGAAATAGCCTAATTAGAAAATAATAAAATAGGAAAGAACTAGAAAGAAAGGAATCAGGCTAAGTGAGAATAAAGGAAACAAAAAATGGAAACAAAAGAAACAATGGCACAGGAGTCTCATGATCGTTGGATTCGATCCTGCCAAACGCAGTTCCGCGGCAAAACGAACGTCCTACGTCAATATTGAAACAACTTCTACTTTAGATATAGCATTTGAATATAAAATCTATGAGATATACAAGATTTTTACCGAGCATGGCTTGTATTGAGCTAGTTAGAAATTGGATCAAAATGAATATACTTGATATGTATGAATGCGTGTGCGTGCACGCACGCACGCGCGCGCACCCACACACACACACGCACACAGAGAGAGAGAGAGAGATTTATGTATGTCAAACTAAGAATTTTCCTTAGAGGATCAAGTCAATTTTAAATTCACATCAAGCTCAAATTGAAGTCAACAAGCCATGCTTCAAATTTAGATCGAATCTAACCATCACATAATCAGACTTGTTTTGTTGACTCAAGATTAGATCAAATGACCTCAAGCTGATTTATATGTCGGGTCAAACCAATTTAAGACCAAAATTCTCAACAACCCTGCCTAAAATAACATAAGGTGTTCACTCTGGTGTAACTATCAATAGATTTATCCCAAGAAATAATGAAATTTCCATATGTTACAAAAAGAAAGGGTAGTTATTGACAGTGATTTACATGAACATATAGGCCCAAGCAAGTGTTAGAAAGAAATGCAATGTGGCAAAAAAATAATTAACTCAACATCAGCTTATAATATTGCAATAGCGAACGCAAGATTTAAAAAACTTGAAAGAAACTTTGTTCCAAAAGAGAGGAGTCACCAAATCACAAATAAGATTCCTCTTTGAAGAAATGAAAATTGTTCTTGAAAAAATCTCAAGGCGATTTCGAAAAAAAAAGACCATAGAACACAGGATAGTATTTATTTATGTATATCACAAGGAAAAAAAAATTATGACCCGAACATAAATTGCAGGATTTAAAATATGAGAAATCATTAATTGTTCAAGATAGATAGCTAAGAGAGGCAAATTGAAATACTTCAGCTAATGCGGGAGAAGGTTGCTAATTCACTTGAAAGAGTTTTTGTAGAAATTAAGTTTAAAAATAAACCTTACATCAGTAAGGAGATTTGGAGGAGTGAAGGGGAAATAAAATGTGTGAATTCTTCAATGGAGTTGAATCTGAAGTGGAAGAAAAAGATTATTGTAGAATTATTCGGAAAATCTAAAAATAAAATATAAACTAATAAGGAGACTTGGTGGTGAAGTGAGGTGATATAAAGAATTATTAGGGGAAAAAATGTGTTTTTTAAATTGTGAATAAATTGAATATTGAGGACACTTATAATGATTACGAAAAGCCTAGAAGACCCGCAAAGAGAACGTTATTAAGGATATCTATAACTTCTCAGTATTTATATAACTAACTTTATACTAAATAAAAATACATGTAATATATAAAATGACTAATATATGAGATTCGAGATCTCGAGATTTTGATAAGTTCAAAAAAGTAAGAGTGAAGATAATATGATCTTGGTTAAAAATAAAGACATCAAGAAATATAAAAATATTACTTTTATAAATTACTAAATGAGAAAATACAGAAATTATTTTGAAAGAGTTTAAAAAATAAAATGCACACATTATAGATTGATAAAAAATGTAGAATAGAGAAATTTTCAAGAAAATAAGCATGAATGTGAAACTTTGGGTCCAAATGAGATATCAGTTAAGATTTATTCAAGTAATGGACATCATTGATTTAACTAGCAAATCTTTTCAAAAGAATATCGGAGACTAAAGGATGACAAATCATTTAAGATGAAGCTTTTAGTATCAATATTCAAGACAATCAATGCTCATGATTATGTTAACCAATAAAAAATCTAATTTATGAGTTATACAATAAAGTTGTGGGAGTGAAAAATGAACTATAGGCTTAAAAATTACGTCGATTTCAAAAAACAATTCATTATGCCAAGAAAAATTCTTAAGAAAATATGTTTGTATTAAGACAGCTAATGGAGAAGTATTGAGTATAAAGACGTGATCTTGATTTGATTTTTTATTAACCTTGACAATGTATATAGTCGAGTACTATAAGAATTATTTTGGTTTGCTGTATAGTAGAAAAGCATCTCAAAGATATTGACATTATTAAAGAAATGAATGAAAGAGAAGTATCTAGTATTAGCAGTAATTGTAGAGTAACCTAAGATTTTTCAATTACTACAGGTTTACAAAAAAGATCAACATTGAGTCCATATTTTTTAATGGTTATAAAGACGCTTACAAATGACATAAAAATTACGTGTGTATTTTACAGAAAATATAATTATAATTGGAGAGATATTCATTCAAACAAATGAAAAATTATAACTATGGAGAAAATGTTGGAAGATAAAGGCCTTATAATTAGTAGAATAAAGATTGAATATATAATACATAATTTTACTGGGTATGATGTTTAACAAACATCATTCTATATAAATAGAAGTTGTTATAATAAATCATAGATGTGATAAATTTAAGTATCATAATTTTTTTCTATAGAATAAAAATATGGATCATAACATGATTTCTAGAATTAAATAAAGATATAAATAAAAGATATATTTTTTGGAGTTAATGTTGGATGATTAAAATTTAGAAGTTCCCCAAAAAGTTTACTTGATAAGAGAGTGACGTGGAGGTTTAAAGGTAACTTTATAAAATTGCAACTAAGCATACAATATTATATGAATTTAAACGTTAGTATGTGTGGTTAAACCGGGACGGATAAATTAAGGAATGACTATATACTAGAAGAAGCTTGGACTAGCATTAATTGAAAATAAAATAATTAACAATAGACTTAAGTAGCTTGAACATGTACAACTGGGGGTAAAAAACATGCAAAAAGAGCAGCTAATAAAATTATAATAGAATTAAAGAAAAGAGTGATCTAAGATTACATGAGTAAAAATTCAAAATGGCCTATAGAAAAAAGATTTAAAAATAATAGAAAAATATGAATTCACAAGCTGATTCAAAAAAGTTGAGACAAGGCCAAGCATGATGATGATGACCACAAAAGCTAAAATTCCATTTACCACTATCATTAAATTTGTATACCATACGAGCAGACTCACCCAAAAGGAGCATCTAAGGACAAGCTCGTCAAGCCATGAAAAGCGCAAACTCAACTACCAAGCTACGGTCAAAGCAATAGGGACTCGCTAGCCAAGTTCCACATGAACTCGCACGACCAACTAGACTTACATGCCGAATTGAAAGACTTACATGCCGAATTGAAGAGAATAATCAATATGCTCAATAACTTGCTCATAACCATCACCATACTAACCAAATCAATCTAGCCTAAGACAGTCACTTGTGCATAAAAAAGCTACCAGAATTGTACTTCTAATAGTCCCAACAACTCCTTTACACCCCACGACCAACTATTAATCTAAGGCTACATGTCTTTTATACTTTTTTTCAAAATTTATTATATATTAAACATTTTATATAATTTTTCCAATAACACTCTAGACCCCATATCTTTGCTTAAAAATAGGGGATTTTAGGGAAAGCCACGGGTTCCATACCCGGTTTTCTAATTTCGTATTTTCGAGTTCAGTCAAAGTATTATTAGAGTTTTAAAAAAATGTTATCCTTTCTTTGTCTCGTCTATTTTATCATAGGTATTATTCATCAAGCTTCAAGCTCATATATCTCTGAACATAATGGTGCGCATGAAAGTAAAAACCACCACCGCATGTAGGACACTGATGTTTCACAAGAATATTTCTTATCAATTTTGCAGAATAATATCTTGGTTGTCCCCTACCTCATTAATCAAATCCATCCCATTCTTATCTTGATCAAATTATTTGTCCCCTTGCACCACAAAATTTTGGCTATACGTGCTTTCTTCATGTGTTTAACTTCCCAGAAAAACTTTATTCCCATATTATAGGATGCATCTCCATAAAGTACTCCGTATGAAGAAAGGTTGTTGGTGATATGCTCTCATTGCAAGACAATTATATACTTCCAGTGATGTTATCAATCATGAGATTAAAACAGCACATTCTTCAATCATTGAATCCTCCTTATCAATAAGTTATCTTCTTTTAAAGGCTTCTCTTACCACTTCAACACCTCTACCCTTTTCAACCTCAACCTCCATCCAACCTCAAAAATACCAAACATAATGTTAAATTCAACCAAGCATCCATAAGCCGAGTCATCTACTACATTTACTTACTATCCCCAGCAAATAAAAAAAAACAATATACTACTCATCATATTCACTCTTATATGCCATTTAATCATTTCTCTGTTTTATTTTGTAACTTTGTCAAGTTTGTATCATCTATAACTCCTCCTAGCACATATAGGATGTGTTACAAAATCATTTATAGATGGAAACAAGTCATGCATGTTCAAATGGATGCTTTTCCTCATTTACATACATGGGAATTGGTTGGTCCCCCCCTTGGGGTCAAGCCAATTGAATGCCGATGAATTTTCACGGCTAAATTTCATCTTGATGGTTTGATTGAACACTAATAAACATTATTGGTTGCAAAAGGATTCACTCAAATCTATGGGAAAAACAATTTAAATACTTCCATCATTGCATACCTAACTGTATCACAATAATTTCTTTATAGCCATCAACCAAGGTTTGCCTCACTATAGACGGATTTAAGTAATCTAATCCTTTATGGCGGCCATTAACAATCTTCTAGATAAGTTGCCCAGGTGGTGAATAATACATGTCTTCTAGAGAATGTTCTTAGTAATCTTTAACCAAGTCCAGAAGCCGGGTTAATGAACTATATAAAACTTTGGCTAAATTTGGTCTTTGCAACAACAATACAAATCACTCAATTTTTATCAAGCATACCCTTGCAAGCTTCACCATGCTTGATGCAGACAAGATCTTACTATTCAGCGCCATGAAATTTATGAAATAGAACACTACTTACAAACTTGTTTTGTCGCTAAAGATATAGAATAATGCAAGTACTTCCTTAGAACTAAATTTTAGAAGGAGAATTCATTTCCTGAATGACATGTCATTGTCTTCTTTGCAAAAAGAGCATTTTTTATTTTAAGCCCGTTTATACCCTCATAAGCACTCAACCACACATGATTATGTAAAACCCCTTAATAATAAATCTCAATATAAAAAGTTAGTAAGTTGGTTACTCTAATCGTTACCAGACTTGTCATCTCATTTGTCATTGAAGTCATGAATAAATGCATGTAAAAAACAAAAACAAAAAAAAAAAAAACAAAACAAAAAAAGGAAGAAATGAAACTATTCTACAAATCCCCATATATAGCAAAACAATCTCTAAGAAAAAGATGGCCATATTACTAAAATTTAGATTCTGATTACGAAAGTATTCTCCAGAGTCAAAACTATTAAGTTAGTTGAAGAAAATGATGTTTTACAATATTACATCCTTTTTGGGGAAACTTGGTCACCTTGAAAAGCAAGAAATATATATTGTAACCAAATCGGGCGTTGAAATGATGTGTGGTAAATCTCTTCTAGAAAAGTTTAATTTTCTTGTTACATAGAAATTACTCTATATTATAGAAAGTAATATTGCCAACAATCCAAATGTGCAAATATGAACTAAATAATTCAAGAATGTCATTGCTACGACTCGATGTAAAAATTTACAGATTTTCATAAAAATATGGCAAACAGAAATTCATTTGGCAATAATCCAAACAACTCACATGAATACAAAAATAAACACCTACAATTCAATAGGTAGGCGGTCTCTCCCAATTTCTACAATTCAAGAGGTAAGAAATCTCTCCCAAACCCTAGACCTAAGACTCACAACTCAATCTCATACTTAAAACTAACCCTAGATATAACAAACCTATTTAAACCCAACAATAATAATAATAAAAAACCTAATTGCCCTTATGCGCAAAAAAGACTAATTTTCCTTTAGGCTAGACTCCCTCCTAACAATACTTCCCACAAAAGACACCTTGTCCTCAAGGTGAGAAAAAATGAGAATGTTCCTCCTCCCCCACAGCTGTCTCTATTTCTTCATTCTCTACATCCACATCTTGCATTATGAGAACATGCAATATTTAATCTTTGTAACAGTGACCTGGGGTAAAGTTTTCATCACACTGAAAACATAACCCCTTGGCTCACTTCTCCCAAATTTGTCTCTGTAAGGCGCTTGAGTGTTGCTTCCAGTCGTGGTCCATTATCCATTATTTGTCCCATGTAACATCCCTTTGGACTTCCACTATCTGAACTTTTGGTATCTTCATGGTTGCAGCAGTTCCGTACAACGCTCCACGTGTTGCTCCTGTCAGCTTTCTTCATCTAGTTCTTGTTTTACACCATCTGGGCTAGCTCCATCATCCCTCTCAATCCCCACGATATTAGCAGTCGGATTACCGCCCATATGTCGGGCTTTAAGCCCTTCATGAAATTCCCCTCCAGTCCTGCTTCAGAAATCTCCCACAGTCATCCAGACAATAGTTCAAATCTCTCTCTATATTTAATGATTGTCCTCCTGAATCAAGACATAAAATTGCTAGTGTAGGTCTCCTTCCTGAATAGCTTGGAAACATTCCAACAAAGAATCATTAAATTCATCCAACGAACGAATCGGATATCAAGTCTCCATCCACTGAAACCAGGCCAAGATTTTCCCCTCCAAACACAATCCCGCCGACACGAGTTTCTCCTCCCCATCTAACCCATTTCTCGCGAAGTATCGCTCTCCTGATACACCCACACATGTGCATCTTCCCGCTTGAATGTCGGCATTTTCAACTTTCAACTCTAACAGCACCCCAACTTCCTCTTTATCTGTTGTTTCTCACCATGTATCGAGAGTAAAAATCCTTCCTTGACCGTAGTCATATCCCCTCCCTGCTTCTCTCCCTTCTTCTCTATGCTTCTCCATACCTCTAACATAATCCCTTCTCCATGTTTCGACCCAACCGTCTCCATCAGAAATCTCTAAGTCATCCCTAATCGGAACATTGAGAGGAGATTTGTGATGGTGGATGTTTTCTTCCTCATGTTCCTCACCTTCGATCTCTTTTCCTTTCTATCTTGTGACGAATTCTCTAATCAAACTTTATTTAGGGTTTAAAAATTGAGTTGTCGGTGGATTCTTGGATTGCATCTCAATGAGCCTCTTTAGCATCTCTCAAATTTCCCCCAAGCTCTCAAATCTATCTTCTAGTTGGTTTTCTATGAAAGAAAACCTCTCCTTTATGACAACAAACCTTTCTTCCATTCCAAATATTATTTGAGTTATATCTTCCTCCAATTTTTTTTCTAAATCATCCATTTTTTTTGTGTCATCACTCCCAAAAAAAGATCACAAAGCACGAAAACCTCTGCACATTGAAATCCCGTCGAGTGATTGGCGGGGATGTATCACGAGAACGTATGCTCATCGTCGATCTGAAGAGCATTGGCACAAGTAAGCTAAAATACAGTAACTTCATACGTGGTATGACGACTGTAAGTAAAAATTAGTAGCAGAAATCCTATTCGATGAAATAAAGCACAAATCTGCATAATGCTAATAGCTTGAACCGCGTCATTGCAGTCGTGATCCCATTGGCAGACATGAACACCGCAAGAACTTTGAAAAAAAACTGAAGTTTCGGGTCTCTGAACGCCACTTCCTTGTTGTTGCATTCCCCGCTAGCTTTGATCGCGACGGGATGCATAGACGACACGAAAGGAGGAGAAGAATGGGAGCTTTGGTTCTCTCTACGCCACTTCCCGTCATTGCCTTACATGCGGCTGTTCATAAAATATCATCACCCAATAATAAGCCATGAGTTGTTGCCTTTTGTTGTAAGTCGCGAGCCCGCTACAGCTCTTTACGATGTGATCCCTTCGGTCTTCCCAGCTGGTTCCACTCACGAGAAGATTTCTAGAACACTTTCCCAGAAATATTGCTCTGATACTAATTTATTACGATTCGACGTAATCCACACAAATTTTCATATAAATTAAGGCGAACATAAATTCTTATTGTAATAATCCAAGCAATTCACATGAATACAAAAATAAACACCTACAATTCGAGAGGTAGACAGTCTCTCCCAATTCCTACAATTTGAGAGGTAAGAAATCTCTCTCAAACCCTATACATAACAAGTTTATTTATATCCAACAATAATAACAACAAAAGTCTAAATTACCCTTAGGCGTGCAAAAGAAAAATTTGCCCTTAGGCTATGTGCCCTCGTAATAATCATTTCAAGAGGTTAAATGTGGGTTCCAACAAAATCAATATCCCCATGACTCCAGTTAAGAACAAATCGTGAATATTTTTACCAAAATTCTAGATCACCTATATTTTTCTTGTTTATAAAAGAAGCACAAGTTAATAAATGCAATGTCTTTAAGTTGAAAAGTGTTTCAAACATTGGCGTATTTAATAATATGTGTTAATTAGGTAAGAATACTAATAATGGAAAATTACTACATTAGGAATATAAATTTTAATATCCTCATAATTGGGGGTATTATTCTTTATTATCGGTTTTTCTGTTGTATATTCCTAATGCATATTTATAGTATTAATAAATTTTGATAATAGCACGCATAAATTTCCATTCCCTCAACAGTAAAACTTATAAAAAATCACTCCTACCTTAGGGAATAAGTATAATTAACCCCCAAAAAAATGTTCACAAGAAGAACTGATGGTTCATAGGTTTCATTTTAGAATTCCTGAAAAATGCAACTGGCTTGGGTTAACCATAGTTCTTATGTGAAATTGGAAGCATGACGTTCTTGATATTCTTGAAGAAGTGCTCTTCTTCAAAGATTGATTTAGATTTTGACCATCATAGGATTGATAGAGTTGTATAATAAAAAGAATTAATCACCCTCAATAGACATGTTTTCCAATCAAGTCTAACAAAAAATACTCTCAAATAAGAAAATGATATAAAAAAGTGACTGTTAGGAAAAAAAATCATGGGTTTAAAAAGCAAAGCTATTAAAATGTCCCCATAACAGATGGCCATAACATGAAATATCTACTCATATTGCTGAATGATTACATCGACATGAGAACCACATAATAGTACAAATAAACATTGCAAGTTCACATTAGAAACTTATAAATTGCAAAGTATATTTCCAGTTTGAAAAAAACTCTTACGCATAGAATTTTTGTAAACTAATACATCAGAATTAAATTCAAGCAAAGGTTGCATTCATCAAACTAAATTTAATCCCACTATGAAGGTGTTTACTTCACACACCAAAAAATAAAAAATAAAAATAAAAACATGTAGAGCCAAAATTTCCCACTGAGTGGCATAATATTTATGTGCTTACTGTTTGATAAAATTAAAAGCTACAAAGCTAAATGTCATTCATCTAACAAAAGGTTCTCATGCTCTAGAAATATGTTGCTCCACATAAATTCATCATAACTTGATCAGGAAGGTGAAGCAAGTCCTATATTCCAAGTAGATAACAACAGTTAGGATAGTTAACAGCAAGTGACAAACAGTAACTGACCAATTTAAAAAAAAAAGGTAACTGACAATTTAGAATTTTTAGAGAGGGCGGCAAGTGAAAGAAAATAAAATTCCCAAGAAACTAGAAATTACACAAAGATGATGGTTCAAAGTGCAAATTAAGCATATGTTATCACATTAGAATGCTTATTAAACATTTTTCAATCTATCTTTGAGTTATTATTATCTAAATATTTATTAAAAGAAACAGTAGAGATTTAACATAGAGAGAACTCAATCGAAATCATAGAGAAAGACTGAAACATAAAAAAAAAGCAGTCCACTTGGATGATAATTAATCTAGTCATGAAGCATGCACGCTAAAATAAGACATGGACATGGACATGGACATATGACAACCTTAAATAATAGGACATAAGCCATAACATATTTTTTTTAACAAATTATTTATAGAAAAAGCATCAACAAATTAGCTTAATTTCAATACATTCTATCAAAAAGTACCGCATAATGAAGTGCCATATCATATGTATAAAAAAAACTTAAAAATCAATAAAAAAGAAAAAAAACTAACATTAGTTTAGTTATAATGACATTTTAACAGTTCATCAAGTGTACTTGAGTATCAACAACACAATATTAGCATTAACCATTAGACAACTTTATTAATATAAATTGTACTATCTATATAAAAGAAAAAAAACTCCAAAAAAAGAGTTTAATCTTCAAAAGAACCCAACAAAATATGAAAACATTAATGTATAACTAATTAGACCTAACATACTTTAGCACCATAAATATTATCACCACTAACATCAATGTCCTCTGCAACAACAGTTTCATCATTATCGAGAAAAACATTGATTTTTGAAGTAGGCTCACTAAGGAAAAAACACAATTCCATAAGCATCCTGTGTATTGGGCATCTCGAGTTGTGCCTCAATCACATATGGCTCGGATTTTAGAGAAAGAAGATCATATACAGATTTCAAACACATGTTTTGGCATGTCGGAGTTGTGTCCATGATAACATGTCCGTAGCATGAACACTGAAAGCTCCCCACTCCACAACAGTAACACACACACGCACACACACACACAAATACACATGTCAAAGAAAAAAATAGAAAGGCATCGAAAGAATTTATAAATTATAAATCTCATAGGCATGGATTTCATAGATCTTTGGTTAAGATTTTGGAGAATTGATGAGGCCAAACTAAGGGATGCGTATTGAAGATCATTGGCAAAAGCAAGAAAAAAAAGCACCAAAATCTTATTGATTTCAACATCAAACACTTTTAATAACCCAAAGAATAACCACTTGGAAAGCAAGATAATTCCCTAAAATAAGCCAATTAGGAAATTTTGTTTTGTGTTGTACCATAATTTGTTGCTTTATGTTATTTTGCAATATACAATAAAAACGATCATAAATATGGGCCAAAAAACCATACAAACTAAAAAAAATTGAACGGTAGAGAAAAATCAATTAGTTTGGCTCAAATACAACATGATTTGGTTTAGGTTTGTGGTTTCACATAAACTAATTGATTTACTTTAAGGTTGAGATTTTGAGAAATTAGAAACAAATGAACCAGGTGAAACCAAATTTTCGGGAACAAGAGTATTATCAGAATTATTCTAAACAAAAAAATGCTTCATTTTAAAATTATAGCCAATAAAACATTTTTTTTCCATCTTTAATTTAGGTAAATCAACTGACTGAACGCAACACAATAAACCATTCTAAACCCAAACCAAATGCATCCAACCCATAGATGTTTTGTTTCTAACTCCAAGCTCAAAAGTGAATTAAAATAATAATAATAATAATAATTAGCATGATTAAATAGGTAATAATTTGAACCAAACCAATTTTCTAATTATTTATTAGCATGATAAAAATAATATATATCTTGTTAAACAATTTATGAGTGACTAATCAACGTATTTTCACGTTAACTAAAAACTAACTTATTAGTCTAATTTATTAAGATAAGTTAATTAAATAATTAATACATAAATAATGTTAAAAATAAACTATTTAATAATTAATGTATAGCCGAGAGAATAAACTTTATTCTAATAGTAAATTAGTAATAGATTATTATAATTAATCCTTAATTAGCATAACAAACCTCATCAAGTTAACACAATTAGTATTAAGTAATAGCTAAGTACTTAAGACGTTAATTTTTTTTTAATTCTTGTACAAATATATAGAATCTTAAATTACCCTAATAATTAGATAACCTAATTGTTATTTTAAGTCTAATCACAAAATTAAAATATAAGTAGTTCATTTAATTACTTAATTATGAATTATACATAACTCTTTATCATGTTACTACTAATTAGCATAATTAGTCCCAATTTTTCCTAATTAATTAGGATAAATAATATAACCATAAGAGAATAATTGCTAGCTAATTTGGGTTGGCTTTAATATCGTAATCAACAATTAGTATCTACTTGTTTAGACCATTTTCATTATCAATGTATGACTAGTTATGGTAGCACGTTATGCTAACAATTAATCAATAATTAGTTGTTTTAATTAATTATTACTTATCCTAATTAATATAAATATTAACCAATCCATGAGTAAATAGATTAATTTACAATTTTAAAATTTAATTAATGAACATTTAATCAAGCTTATCATTAATTAATTCAAATATTCAAATTTATTTATAAACAAAATATTAATTAACCCCAAATCCCAGATAGTGAGCTTGCTTGTTCATTAATTAATTGATTAACTACAATTTTTGTGAATGATTTTTGCTAAAACACAATATGATGTTGATGAAATTTGAAACCAAAGCCTTTACAATAACCTTCAAAATTTTAACTAACAATTAAAGTTGGCACCTACAATAAACCAAATTTAGTATCAATTAAATTAAACTTTCCAATAAAGATTATACTCCTGAGAAGTTAAAAAATTAAAATAGATATAACACTATATGTGATACGGTTGGTGTAGCTCCAGTGGCGAACAAGATTAGAGAGAGAGCCGTCTTAGATGATTTGATCACATTAAACGTCGACCATCTGATGATTTTGTTAGGAGAATAGATCTTTTAGATTCCACTTATGTTAAGAAAGATAGAGATAGACTTAAAAATAGTTGAGTTTATTGTATAAAAAAACACCTTAATCTGTTAGAATTAAATGAAAATATCACACTCAATAGGACACAATGGAGAAAAAAGATTCATGTAGCCTACCCCACTTGGTGATAAAGGCTTGTTGTTGTTGTATAACACTATTTCAAATAGATAGAAAAAATTATTGGGTTTTCATAAAGCTAGGCTACATGGGACACTAGTTCGAGAGTAGAACTAAAAGCTAGAAACTGATTTTGATCTCTAGAAAAGCATAATCTATTAACATGAATAGTAGTCAAATTAAGTATACTATATTTATTTGCATGAGAGTTGTAATGTCTTCTTATCATCACAAAGCCACATAAATCATGCAATTAATTAGATATTATGAACTTCAAATGAAGATTAAACCAACCATTTTTCTGGATAACTAATTTTGAAAAGCTTATTAGTTTGCCCAACGAATTTATGAAAAATCAATATATAATGTAATGGTTATTCCTACGATTTTATATATAAACTGCTAATATTCCTTATGTTATATTGAAAATTGATGTTAATTAAACAAAAATACAACTAAAAAAGTCAAATAAGTTAGTATTATCAAAGGTGAACCAAGAACTTATCTGGAAGCCTGCGTGCGAAGCATGACAAAGCTTCGATGCCCAAAACATCACCCAAGTAGGTGCCATCACTAAGGTGCAAAACAACTGTCTTGGTGTACGGCGTCTTAGTGCTTCCCTCTATGACGTAATTTTTTTAAGTATTATTTTCTAAAGCATACAAAACTATATCACGATGAAGGCTAAAATCTAATGATGAGGAAGATGAAATGTATAACAAACAAAGATTAGATTAACATTACAATTTAGAAGCTACCAACTTAGGTTTTTATTTGATTGTTTGAACTTGAAACATAACTTTTTAGGCCTTGTGGGCACTTTGCTTTAGAGAACCTATTTAGAAATGTGTTACATTACGATACTTCGAATGAAATAAAAATTACAAATAATGTATTTTTTTCTTATGCATTTTAATATTTTATTGTGATGATTATTATATTATACCCTCCAAAAACACTTCTCATAATTAAAACATGTGAAATGTTTAGCACCTCACTTTATTAGTAATCTGCTTGGCGATTATTTTTATTTTTAAATTTAAGACCAATTTTATATGATTTTACACATCAAACAGCGCTCAACTTGAATGAATAAAAATTGCATATTCATAATTTCTAACAAGGTTTTAAAAGGTGAAATCAAAAAATAAGGTTCAGTTAGGGGCAACTGCAACTTATTTAAAAGTTGTTGTGCAGAAGCTGCAGCAGATGAGCTGACTATCTGTTTTTTACAGTTTTGAAACAACTGTGTTGTAGTTGTTTCTAAACAAATGACATTTTTGCCCCTGTAATATAGTGATGTTTATAACAAAATTGTTCATATTAGCGCATTCCATACTTGAAAGCAAATATCAATTTCAAACATTACAAAATAAAAATAGACATCTCACTAAACAGAAAGTAGCATGACAATCAAAATTAAAAAAAGATGAGTCATTTAGCCCATCATGACCACAATTTTTTTTTGCCCAACCCCAAATCCTAAAGATAATAAATAAGCCCCATTTAAGTGAGGATCCCACAAAGTTCATTTTTAAATTAATCCATAAAACCACTAGGTCCACATTAGATATGCTAAACAGTAAAAAGCAACAGAAAAAAGTAGGCTCTATGGATGCAAAAAATCAAAGTTTTGGTTACCCAACCTGATTCTCTAACCCTAGGCATGAAAAACGCAATAGTAACAACACTGGGACCATCCACTATGGTACCTCCACGATGATGAATGGCAAAGCAATGAGGTGTCCATCATCTTCCAGACCCACCCAACCCGTGGTTGTCCCACTAAAGCCAACTTGTAGCGAAATTCTTGAATTTTTTTTCCTTCAAGCTTGCTATATCATTACAAAATACTTGGATGTTGCAAAATGACCCATGGAGAGCATACTTATAATTACAAAAAAAGTATGGAGCATCTGTAAATTACAAATTTATCATAAGATTTACAAAATTTAAAAAATGAAGCTTAAATTATTTTAAAACAGGAAAAAACATTCAAATTTTCTAAAAACTTCTAAGAACGTCCAAATATATTGTAAATATTTTAATGATGTAATTTCTAATCTTCATAATTTAAGGAATTCAAAACACCTCAAATAATTCATAAAATGTCCATAAGAATAGCAAAATTCTTAAGAATTAAGAAAAATGATTGAAAATATGGAATATTTTTATACGGTCTTAATAAGGTTCTTTATCCACTGGATAGCCTGATTTGCCCATATGAACTCCCAAATTGTTCTTATGAGCATGCCACTTTAAAATTAACCTCCTAAGCTAGTCCTAATATGTTTAGCAACAAAGCATTGTATTAATGGAAACTTCAAAAACACAACTTGACAAAGTTTAAACACCAACACAAAGGATGGCCTGCACCTCATCCAATGTGATGTCAATGCTTCAACTTTGCTTTTCACCTTAAAGAGTAACATAAAATAAAAATCAGCTCCCTGTGTAAAGAGTGAAACAAAATTGGGATTAGCTTTAGCCTCAAGAATCTAAATTGGCTTCTGTCCTAAGGGGATAAATGAAACCAACATTGGCATACACCCTCAAGCGGTGATATAATATCGTCTACATTGAAACAGGTCCTTAGGCATTGTTGTACAATAAAAGGGACTTACTCTTAAGCCATCTTTCGGCGATCATTTATCTATGACATAAGAACTTACCCTTGAACCTCACAGAACTTGCTTGGATGGAGCAAGATATGATTGCTAAGAAGAAACCCAATAGTCACATCCCAAGCTTACCCCAAAAGAATAAATGCCAAAAACAACAACAAGCTCAATGATTCAATGTTAGTAGTTGCAATAAGCTCATTGGCCCAATCCTCATATGTTTAGCATACAACTCTATGACTTATTGTTATAGTAAAGCCTCTTTGACGCTGTGAATAGGAAGGAGTTCAGCACAAGAAACGATGGACAACAAAATCGTTAAAGTTTAAAATGGTTTACCATAGATCTCAACAATCATGTCTCGTGCACAATGCAGTATCGTGGGACAGATGTTTGTACATAATAATGTCATGGAGCAAGTGTTTCAAAGACAGCTGAGCAATCTCCTTATTATTGTGAATGGCACCAATAGGAAGAATTAAATAAAATATCTAAACAATATGATAATAAGATTAAGTTACCTAACTGGAAAATATCTAAGAATTCCTCATCGGAAACGAACCAGAAGTTTCTCTTCGGGAGGTCGCACATATTAAAAACCCCTAAAAACTATAACATGTTTTCAAAGAAAAACACTGGCATTCTCATGCTCTTTATCCAGAATGACGTCGTCAAGAAACCTTTTATGTTCACCATGAATGACAAAAACAGTCTCACCTTGAGAAACCCAGCCCCAGCAGGAGGTATCCGACGCTATGTTGGATATTAAGCGGGCAGAGGCGATGGCGCTGTGTAAAGGGATGAGTGAATCACCTCCCAAAACCGAAACGAGAGGCCTGAAGAAAACGAAAATGGTCGTCAAAACCCTAGGACATAAGAAGAATATGAAAAGCACGGGTAAAATAGCTTCGATAGCCGTCATCTCACCTGCAGACAATCGCAGCTCTCCTCGAAGGAGAGGTTTTGGGGAGAACGGTTTTGGATCGGATGGCTACGGACCTCGTGGCGGCCATGACTACGGAGCGGCAGAACGACGCCATGTTTACTAGGCGGCGAATTCTTTACGCAGCCCTGCGGCGAATTCTTTACGCAGCCCGGCGTACTTCAGTTTATAACCGTCCTATACCCCCCTCTAACTAACTAGCTGTAACGGTGTAACCTATCTTAAAGTTTGGTGTTTCTATCTACATATATTTATAAGTTACAAATAAGTTATACTAGATGAACAAGAGATTACGGGGGATATAACTCCTAAATACACTACATGTAATCTACTGACGTACGCAATGTTGTGTACATTTAAAGTATGCAAATTGTAGCTGTTAGTCGCATTTCTTTTCTTTCTTTTTAAAGAGAAAAAATTTGCATACATAAGACGTACGTAGAGCTGCGTACGTCTGTAACCTGCAAACAAATTACAGGGAGGATTTCAGGAGGTTATATGATATTTGCAATTATAAACAGACTATAAGATGCTGAATTTATACTATTTTTTTTATTATTATGTTTGTAATTTAAAAAATTTGGCTAAATTTTAAATACATTGGCAAATGCAAAGTGTTGCCACCAGCCATCTTTACACTGGATGGCGTGTTGGCTCACCCTCACCAGTCACTGCCTCCACTGACTGCCACTTGCCGCCCCGCCTCCATTGCCCTTTTTATCCTCACATATTTTGAAATACATTATGTTTATTCTACTGCAAATAAAATAAAAAAAATATAAAGTAGTACTTTTATTTTACATACAATATGCATTTATTTTATGCTGTGTTACTTTTTAGAAAACCAAAATAGTCCCTAAAAGACCTTAGTAATTTAGTGACAGTCGAATTGTACCAAAAATTTTCTTTATACTGCAAAAATTTACATGTGTGCCACACGATTCTTAGGCATTTATATATCTAACACCTGAGTTTGATATATACATTTATAATGCTTTAATATAAAAAAAGATATGTATGAAAACATCTATTTTAGTTTTGAAAAGTTAATGATAGTAATACTTATAAGTGATGTAAATAATTTAATTGTTAAATATGAAAGTTTAGGGGCTAGGTATATAAATACATTAAGAATTGTGTGCAACATATGCAAATACCCCTATAAAATTTGTTACAATTTGTACTCATGTACCTTGAATTTCAACCCCTCTATCATCCAAAATTTTCAAAGACAGAATCCTCTAATATCTAAGCATTAAGTGAGTATATGTCTAACCTATCATGTATGCAAATCACATTGTTCTATTTTATATACTTAGATCAATCGATGGTACTTTAATTACCCCAAAATTTTAATTATTAGGATTGCAAAATTTAATATATTATTAAGCATTTTTTTTTAATTTGGACAAGGCATTCATCTCACATTTAGACCGAAAAAAGAAAAAATTAACTATGTAATAGAGTCAAAGAGATCATCTCATTAGAGAGATTTCAATAAATCAAATTTACTCAAATTTGAACACTAGAGATCCCTAAATTGGATGCACTTGAATCCAATTAACACGGATTCTACAGATACTCTCTCTTGATGCATTACAGATCCTCTCCCTTGGCAGCCACTGTTTCTACTTTTCAATCAATAAACCAACTCACAGCCCTCTCTTAATTATAAGTATTGCCAAGTTGGTGTCCAAACATCCCCATGTTTACTCCTTTATATATGGTTTTATCATATATATATCTAACCTCTTTAGAGTTATTATAACTGTATAACATCTTTAAAACTCTAATTTATAAGCTATTAATAAAATCAAAACACTTCTAAAAATATTGTTAGTTTAATATAATAGAGACAATATATTTTTTATTTTTTAGACTCTCAGTTTGAACATTTTTTTCTTTTAAAATGTTTTCATTGAAATTTTGATTTGTCAACTTCATTGTCATCAACATCTTCAAATTGATTTTTTTTTTGCTAGTTAAAAACTTCGTTACCAGCTTATATTATCACATCAACAACTTCAAAATGACTTTGCTTGAGACATATCAGTGTTTTTTATTAACTCTGTTTAATTCTAAATTTTGTTTAAAAAATATCCATTGGAATTTTGGCAGTTTGTAAGCCTTAACAATGAGAAATAAAGCCTAATCTCTTTAAGTTAAATTGTTTGTTGAGACTGTTGATAGCTTTAGTAAAATTCCCACTAATCAATATATGATTTACATGAACTAGTAAATAAATGGAGGTGTGATTGTGATTATATATGAGAAGGGAATGGTCGGCAGTGCTTAAAATAAATTTTTCATTGTATAAAAAATTGCTAAAGGTGGAATACCATTGCCCGGGGGATTGCTTGAGCCTATAAATTGGTTTGTGTAATTTGCAAACATAGTGAGGGTAATTGGTATCAGTAAAACCTGGAGGTTATGCTATAAAAATAGTTTCATTTAATTTATCAGGTAAAAAGCGTCTGAAAATTTTATTTGTTGAATTTCACAATGTATGGAGGTAGCTAGAGCAATGAGTAAATGAATAGTGTGAAATTTGGCTATAGGGCTGAAAGTTTTATTGTAATATATATCGTGTTATTGTTTAAAACCATGAACAACTAATTGAGCCTTGTTTCTGGCTATAAAACCATCAGCGTGATATTTAATTTTAAAAGTCCATTTACTTGCAAGAATATTTTGATTGTGGTAGGTGGGATAAGTCCAAGTACATTACTATTGAAGAGCCATAAATTCATCTACATAACTTGTCTCCAATAAGGTTTTTTAATAGGTTGATTGTAGGTAGTAGGAGGTTCGGTAAGATTGATAATATGTTGAAGATCAAAATTTTGCATTAGTTTAAATGTCATGTTTGTTTTATTATTACCATGTGATGGTGTTTAAGCATTGGTTTAGGAGATTCAAAGGGTAAAGAGGTGATAGGAGATAAGGAGGAGGGACGATTTTAGGCTTCCGTAGAACTGTTTAGAAGAGGGGAAGTGATAGTAGTAGGAACAACAATGGGATAACACAGGCTGAGGAGAAGAA
Source organism: Phalaenopsis hybrid cultivar (assembly GCA_002079205.1). NCBI lineage: Eukaryota > Viridiplantae > Streptophyta > Magnoliopsida > Asparagales > Orchidaceae > Phalaenopsis > Phalaenopsis hybrid cultivar. The sequence continues at coordinate 82,560 of JXCR01134843.1, forward strand.
GCTAAGTTGGTTTGTGAAGTGGAAGTGGGTTGTGTATGTAAATTGGTACGGAGTAGGAGAAGAACTGAGGGAGGTACAATGATTAGTTAAGGAGTTGTGTTAGCCAGAGATTGAAGTGGCGAGTGTTTGTAAGGAAAAGAATCTTCAACAAAAATGATGTATCGAGAGAAAATGTATTTGTTGGCTTAAATATCAAAACACTAGTAAACTTTGTGTTGTAGGCTATATATCAAAAAAATGGACTGAGGAGATTTTATGGAAAATTTGAGGGAGGCATGTTGAGGTTGCCAAGAGAAACATAAACACCTAAAGGATTTAATATTTTGACATTCTAGTTTGGTGGGGTGAAGTAATTGAAAAAGAGATAAATGATGAGTGATTGATGAGGGAAATAAGTTTATGAGGGAGATAGCTGTTTGGATAATGCCTGTTTTCATTCCCTTCTCTTTTTTGCTTTATGGAGTCGTCAATTTATTCATTATCATATACTTCCTTTTTTTGAATTAATTTCTCTTTCGGATCATGTGAATAATCAAGAGAAGAGGGGAATCGAAAATGACGAACATAAGATAAAGATGACAAATAAGAGAAAGAACATGGAGAGTCTGCATACGATAAACTTTGCAAGAATATGTCAAGTATATCTATCTAAACAAGATCAGACGGAAGCACTTTGGATTAATATCCGCCAAAAAATACCTACGTACACTACCCACAACCAGAGATTCAAGTGTGTTTGCATATTCTGGGGTTTAGAGTGCTTACAAGGGGACGCATCCCACTTGGTTAATTACATTTTTGTCGCCAACGGGCACTCCAGAATACGACGTGGGAAGGGCATTCCAAACCCTAATTTTTTCGTTGCACACGCAGGAGAGCTTTGTGACTTCTCTCTGGTCCCTAGGGAGGTTTTGAATGGATATAGAGGGACATCTAAACACTGGGATGGACATAAAACATGTCTAATGTCCTAAGTAGGCCCGCTCAATGGCGGATAAGGATAAATCTTCCCGGACACTGGTTTCGTGCCGCGAACACATACCATATTTTTCAGATGGGCGTCTTAAGCTACGAGATACTATGAATTAATAGTGGATCATTCCGAACAATTCATGTGGACACCCTACACACATGATATCAAAAATTGACGCCAACAACGTCCATCCAGAATATTAGAGGAAAGTAAGCAGTGTTAAGAAAAGTACGAGCAATGTATACTAAATGTTTGTTTTCAACTAAATTGATGTTGAATTCCTTGATAAGGTAAATAAGTATTAAGAGCATGTGGCATATATTATCTGTCGTTATATGTTCTTAAATATTTTATATTGGTGTGAGAATGATTTTTGAGCATTTTATATAAAGAAATGAAATAAAAGTTAGTTTCAGATTTATGCTTTAAAAGAATACACCATCAAAAATGAGAAAATGAATAAGTGAAAGTAACGTAGTATCTGTAACCTTTAATAGATGCTGGAGGAAAAGGTCTCCAAGTCTTTGAATTTAATAATTCTAATAAACCATAAGTGGTAGAACTACTACAGAAATAGAGTTTGTGACTTTTGTTTTAATTACAATCATTGCATGGTTGAACATAAATGGGAATTTTAAGGTGTGAATAAGAGTAAGATATCTTGGAACGATCTTTCTTATGTGGGTGACCAAATCTTTGATGCAAATATTAGAGCTTTCGACAAGCAAAAGCTGTGATCTGGTATAACCCTTGATCAATAGTTCCAGAAAGAATTTTCTTGATGGCAAGGTACTGAATATAAAACTTTTTAGTACAAAAGATTAACTTGGGAATTGTTATCATGGGTTAGTTTTTGAACATAAATGAGATTATGAGTGAGGTGAGGAGCTAAAAATAGTGAAGATAATGTAAGCTTACTATTGGTTGTGGAGAGGGTAACCTTTTCCACATGAGTAATGTCGGCAATATGACCATTACCGATTCCCACTTGATCTGAGTCAGAGTAAGGTACTGCTTGTAGTAAGTTGTTCAGATATGGAGTAATATTTGTTGTTGCTCTAGTGTCGAGTAATTGGTCTTGAGACCGGGGCTGAATTTGACTAGAAAGAACTGTGATGGAGAATGTGGGAGGTGCTTTGTATTGAAGATTGGTTCATGTGCCAGCAGTTATGGGCAGAGTGATTTTTCTTATTGCAAAATTGACAGATGATGTTTGGTTAGGATTTGGTCTGATTGTTGTTACTGCTTTGATATTTATTTTGTGAAGAGTTATTGCAAGCATTTCTAGAATATTGAAAATTCCATGTGCTTTTCTATGTAACTAGTGTCGAATGATGAAAGGTTTTGTGAGATTCATTGGCCAAATTGCATTCCTCACTCCTCCAAACTAATGAGACACAATTGGGTTCTAATAGATGTTTTAAAACCTTGATAATGTGATGGAAGATCGTTGAGAGTGTAAAGAATTATATATTTATTATTGAGTTGGAAGCTGCAATGTTATTCACTAGATTCTTGAGGACTATGAGGTATTGGGTAATGTTATTTTGCTTCCTTTGTAATATTGTGAAGTTCATTCTTGAGTTGTATAACTGTAGTTCTATTTGTGGCATAAATTTTTTTTTTCTAAGTTGTGCCAAATGTTGGTTGTGTTTGAGATGAAAAATGTACGAGAGTATGGAGGGGAGATAGTTGAAAATATTGCAGTTGCTAGATTCCTACCGACGAGTTATCAAAAAAGATATTTGGATTTTCGATGGAGGTTCCCATGTCATCTTAAATGAGTCTTGAAGGAGAAGGAATTTTACTTTCTAAGAAATATTAAAAACCATTAGCCATAAGTAATTTGGAAACAAGTACCATCCACACAAGATGATTTTTATTTGTCAATGATATGTTGACTATTTTCTTGATGTGGGACAACAAAAACTTTAAAGATGCAGGAATGTTGATCTCTTCTATCTTTTGAAAGGATATGGTGGGTTGATAGTTATCCTTTGTTGATGTTGAGGAACTTGATTTCATATTGATTGTTGAGCGTGCAACTCTGATACCATAAAAAAAACTCTAAACTCAGAGGAGATGAAGATGGAGAAAAGAAAAAAGAAAGAGAACAGAGAACCTAGACAGAGATTAAGCCAGGATAAAGATAAGTAAAAACTTCCTTAATAATCTTTTTCATTCGAACAGTCTGATTACCATCCCACATATATAAACAAATCACAAACCAAACTTATAAATATAGCAAAAAAAACATGCAAACATAATGTTGTCAAACGCCACAAAATACAGTGCAGCACCGCACTGCCATTGAACCGCTGCCTCAAACACATCCTTCAACATAACTAATTCTTCATCACTAAAATATTTTAACAGTTGCAAAATAGCAGTAGACAAATAATAATATGATAGTTTAAATAAGTAAAATAGTGCGAAAACTTCCACGTATAGAACCTTGCTATTTGCTAAGTTTTGACTTGGAGAAATGTACTCGCTTACAATCACAGTTCTGATGATATTCCACTTGAATAAAGAACATATGCTATGCTGGTTCATCCACTGCTTCCAGTTTGCATATTTACTTTACTGAGTTGCATAGCTAAATGTAACTGCAATGATCTGTAATTTACATCCTCGCAAGTTATTGCACTCGAAAGAACAAACTTTCAATCTTGTGCTATCTCTGAGAATTGTACACTTCATTGCAATTAACAAAATTACAAAGGACACCCATCTGCCCTAAAAATATTTCTTTTATTTACAAACAGAGCAGAAATAAAATTTTATGACAATACATTAGAGAGGCACAGTAAACAATCTATCATGTTACATGATGTGAAAATTTAGTTATTAAAGCACTACAAACAGAAAAACAACATTGCCTGCCCTCAAGATTTGATCAACACAAGCTCAAAAAAATCTCTGCATGTACTCTACCATGGATTGCTGATTAATCCAAGCATACAAAACAACACATCTATTTCTTAGTTATCTGCAAAATAGACAATTTAATCTCAAATAACCTCCGAATAAAGAAATAAAAAAGGAAAAGCTTGTACAGAATGGGTCAATGGCACAACTCTCAGAACAGAATATTGCAATTGATACCTGTATGTTTCCTTTGTTTGCATTTCTGTACTTCAAAGCATAAAATTCCTTACAAGAACATATCAGGAGTTGCTTCATGCTCTGGAATCCTGTAAGAGAATCCCAACTCATCAGCTGAGCTCCTCCTGACCAGACTTGTTCTCTGCATGAGCCGGACCAGGGCTTGAACAACTTCGGACATTGGCGGTCGGAACTCGGGTTCGGGCTGCATTTAATCATGAAAAAAAATAGAATTTTGAATATGAAAGATATGTGACATTGCTCAAATGGCTCATGGACTAAGGAATTATTTAGGATCACTTTTATTGTAATTATTTTATTTTATTTAATGGTTGTTTGAATTTCATCTTCATTTTGTTTATGTTCATAGATGAAATAAACAAAGGAAATTTACATGCTACCGCACAATTCTTTTGGATTTACATATTTAACTTCTAAAGTTTTATATTTAAATTTATAATTTTTTGGTGTTATAAATCTATACATCAAAAGGTGGATTTCACTATTAAAAAGTTATTAATGATGGTATTTTTGATTTGATGCTAAATATTTGAGTGATATGTATCTAAACATGAAAGTTTGGAGTTGGATATGTAAATAGATAAGAATTGTGTGAAATTTATGTAAATGACCCTAAAATAAATTATATACATCTGATATTCTTATCCATTTATTATTTTAAGAGGAAAAAAAAAACGATTAATTTTTTCCCCTCCACAATCATGCTCGGAGGCCAGTGAGTCAAAATCAAGGCGTTGGTGATCTGAGAAGGGGAGCAAGAAGTCATTTAAGAAAATTATTTTTAAAATATTAAAAACACGATCTTAATTTAATGTCAAGAAAAACCAATGTGCTCAACAAAAAATACTAATTCAGCAAACAAATCTTGCCATTTCTTAAATTATCTAAGAAAATAAAAAGTAATCCTAAACAAGAGAAGAGAAACGAGCATTCGTAAATCTGATACGATCCCACTTAGAATCGACACAAATTTTCACATAAATTAAGGCAAAGCAAATATTTTTTTTTTAAATTAACCAAATTACTTAACACGAATACAAAGAAAAACACCTACAATTCGAAAGGTAAGTGATCTCTATCAATTCCTACAATTTGAGATGTAGAAAATCTCTCCCCCAAACCCTAAACCTAAGACTGACCACAATAATCTCATGCAAAACCCTAATCATAACCTATTACTTTATTTATACCCAACAAGAATAATAATAAAAGAACAATTTGCAATTAGGCTAACAAAAAATGAATTGTCTCAAGTCAGTGCGTAACAATACTCCCGTTCCCAAAAGACACATTGTCCTCAAGGTAAAAAAAAAAGTGAGGATCTCTTCCACAACAATTGTATGTGTTCCATCTCCCATCTTCTTGCCACACACTATGAGAATCTATAATGTTCAATCTTTGCAATGGTGTCCGGGGGCAAACTTCACATCACACAGAAAACATAGCCCTCTGGGTCGCCTTTCCTAATTCTCTCTTTGCAAAGTGTTTGACATTAACCCTTGGATGGGCCCCCATATTCTTCCCCTTTGGTGCCTCCTTTTGAAATGACACTGTCCAGGTGTCGCTTCTGTTGGCCTTCTCTATGTGGCTTTGTCCTCCATCATCTTCCTCAATACTTGTGATCCCAATAGTCGGAGTACTACCCTTATATCGAGTTTTAGGTTCATGAAATTCCCCTTAAATTATAATTCATAAATACCACCCCCAAGCACCCAGACGTCCCAAAAATAGCTTGAATCTCTCATTATATTCCATGACAGTCCCGTCCTGAGTCAATACATAGAATTGCTTGTGTGGGTCATCTTTTCTTAATGGCTTGGAAACATTCAAACAAGCAATCCTTAAATTCCTCCTACATCGACCCATGTACAACTTCCCCACTAAAACCATGTTAGGTGTTTCCCCTCCGAACATAACCCTGCGACTAAGAGCTTCTCCACCCCATTTTAGTCCATTCACCGCGAAAAATCACTCGACCCAGTACATCGACCCATGTACATCTTCTCCCTCAAGAATCGACATCTTCAACTTCCTACCCCCAGAATCTCTACCTCAACTTCCTCTCCATCAGGTGTTCCTCTCATGCATCGAGGGTAAAACTCTCTCATTCCATCATAGTCATACCCCATCACAGCTTCTCTCATTCCTTCTTTGTACTTCTCTATACCCCTTTCATGACCCTTCTTTATGCTTCGGCCCAACCGCCTCCATCGAAGACCTCTAATCCAACTATCATCGAAGTCCTAGGAGGAGTAATTGATGGTGGATGCTTTCCTCTTTATGTTCCTCAAATTCGATTTCTTTCCCTTTCAATCCGACCTCAAAATCTCTAGTTAACTAAGACTCTTAGTTAGGATTTGCAAATTAAGCCGCAATTGGTGTTGGGTAATATGGAGACCCGATCCACCGCAATTTAATTAGCTTCCTAATTAAGAATCTCACCTACCGTTAACATACCTTCCCACCTATATAAGAATCTCACATACCGCTAACCTACCTTCCCACCTACCGCTAATTTACCTTCTCACCTACCGCTCTTCTAGTTTCTATAAATAGTCTCTTATGGCTTGTCATAAGTCAAGCAAGAGCCAAGTCAAGCCCTCTAAGAAAGAAAGAGAGGAAGAGAGAGAAGGAAAAAAAGATTTTCTTGTAAAGGTCGATGAGTTGACGGTGTAATTCTTCGAAGAAATAAAATCTTCTGCAGCTCCGTGAAAGTAGTCAAATTTATCGAACCACGTAAAACTGTGTGTCACTCTGGTTTTTTTTCTACGTGCAATTTTTCTCGTTCCATTTTTCGCTTTATTGTCGTCGTTTTTCACCACAACTGGTATCAGAGCCTTTGGTTCGGATATAAGTAGGGGTGTAAACAAACCGAACACGAACGAACAGAGCTTGTGTTCGTGTTCGGTTCGTTTGAAATTTAGTTTGTTTGAAATAAGCTTGTGTTCGAAATTGTTCGTGTTTGTTTCTTAACAAACGAGCCGAACACGAGCTGTTCGCGAACAACGAGCCAGTTTGACATCCTTAATATTAATATATATAAAATAATATATTATATTAATTATATAACTTATATTATATAAATTATTACTAATATAGTATATTAATATATTATTATTATTAATTTATTATATATTATAATTTATAAAATTTAATTTTTTAAAATATCATAATTATATATATATAATTTTTTGAAATTATTTTATATTTCGAACAACAACGATTCAAACACAAACAAACGTGTCACTATTCGTGTTTGGTTCGTTTAACTAACCGAACGAAAAAAATTTGTTCACGTTCGTCTAGTTTACTTATCAAACGAATCGAACACGAACTCATTGACGAACTAAACGAACTGTTCACGAACGAGCTTTTTTGACAGCCCTAGATATAAGGAATAACGATAGGCGGAGACGAAGTGATAACATCAGCGATAGAGAAGTTCAATAGCACAGATTTTGCTTACTGAAGAATGCAGATAGAAAACTACCTCTGTGGGAAGAAACTTCATCTTCCGTTACTGGGAAAACAACTAGAAAAGATAGACGATGCGGAATGAAATCTGTTGGATCAACAGGTTATGTGGGTTATACAATTAACACTGTCGAGATCGGTTGCTCACAATATCATCAAAGAGAAGACTGGTGCAGATCTCATGGTAGCTTTATCAGGTATGTATGAAAAGTCATCGACGATTAACAATGTGCACCTGATAAAAACATTATTTAACTTGAAGATGGCAAAAGGTGTGTTTGTTAACACCTGAATGATTTCAATACTATCACAAATCAATTGTTGTCTGTTGAAATTGATTTTGATGATAAGATACATGCACTGATATTGTTGGCTTCATTGTCAAATAGCTAGGAAGTCATGAATATGACAGTTAGCAATTCTGCATGTAAATCTAAGCTGAAATATAATAATATTCGTGATTTGATTTTGGCTGAGGAGGTGCGCATGAAAGATTCTGGCGAGACCCCGTGTTCAAGTTCGGCGTTGAATGTTGATTCCAGATGGAGATCATATGACAAAAACTCAAACAGAGGAAAATCAAAATCAAAGTCTGGTCAGCAAACAACCTGCTAGAATTGTGGCAAGGCTGGTCACATAAAAAAGAACTGTAGGAATCCTGAGAAGAAGAAAAATGACGCTAATGTTGTAACTGAAGAAATACAGGATGCGCTATTGCTGACAGTTCACAGTTCTGTTGATGACTGGATACTAGATTTAGGGGCTTCCTTCCATACACCTTCCCGCCGGGATTTAATGTGAAATTATGTTGTAGGGAACTTTGAGAAGGTATATCTGACTGATGGAAAAGCTCTGGACGTGATGGGTATGAGAGACGTTGATATTACACTCTCTAACAAGAGCAAATGGACTTTGCAAAAGGTCGGACACATTCCTGAGTTGAAGAAAAACCTCATCTCTGTTGAACAACTTAATAAGGGTGGTCTTTCGGCGGTGTTCTCAGATAGCACCTTGAAGGTTACCAAAGGAGCATTAGTACTGACTCGGGGTAAGAAAAACTGACACACTATGTATGACTACAGGTTAGCTCAGGCGAGAACATAAGAGTCAGAAGTGCATTATGGGGAAACAGAAGAATGTCAGTTTCCTAAAAAAGTAGCAAAGCGCCAAAGACAGGAAAATCGGATCCTGTACAGACAAATGGTGGGAAACCACAAAGTTATGAAGAAATCTTGCAATATGAGAATTCAAGCAAGTGGGAGCTGACCTAAAAGAATGAAACGGATTCCCTGCCAGGAAAACTGACTTGTAAGCTGACAGAACTTCCACCACGGAAGAAGACATTGCACAACAAATGGATGTACCGGGTGAAAACCACACTTAGTGACAGTAACAGGTACAATGCTGGACTTGTTCAAAATGGCTTTCAGCAGAGGCAGGATATTACTCATGCAGTGGGAGTGGGAGTTGTAAGTAGATACAGGAGTAACCCGGAAAAGGGCTTGGTGGTTCAAGACTACGTTGACGGTGATATGTCAACTGAGAGTGATACTCGCAAAAAACTAAAGTTTTGTTCTGACTCCAGCTGGTATTCTGGCATGAAAACATGGGTTTTGAGTTGCAGAAGTAGAAGATATCATGCTTGAGAAAAAGATCAGTACAGCTAGTACATGATGCAGTCAGTGTCTCAGTCTCTAAGTTAAAGAATTGTTGGGTAATGTGAAGACTCGGTCAATCGCAATTTAATTAGCTTCCTAATTAAGCACCTATCACTTCCCACCTACCGCTCACCTACCTCCCACCTACCGCTCTCCTGATTTTTATAAATAATTTCTTATGACTTGTCATAAGCCAAGCAATGACCAAATCAAGTCCTCTAAGAGAGAAAGAGAGGAAGAGAGAGAGAGAGGAAGAGAGAGAAGAAGATAAAGATTTCATTGTAAACGTCGAGGCGTTCGATGGTATAATTCTTCGAAGAAATAATTTTTTTTTGCAGCTCCATGTACGTAGGCAAATTTTTCGAACCACGTAAATCTGTGTGTCGCTCTAGTGTTTTTTCTGCGTACAATTTTTATCGTTCTATTTTTCACTTTATTGTCGTCGTTTTTCATAACAATTGGGTCTTGGATTGCATATCAGTAAGTTTTCTTATCAACTCCTCCAAGCCCCCGAATTGATTTTTCATGGAAGAAAACCTATCATCTATGGAGGAAAACATTCCTTCTATGGTGGAGACCACTTCATCTTGTATTTAAGTTGGTTGAACTTTCCTTCAATTTCTTCTTCAAATCATTTACTTTTTTTTTGCCATCATTCCTTGAAAATTTTTCGATACAAAAGAATGGCGTCGATGATTTCAAGATAGTCTAATCGCGTTTGTACAGTGAGTCGGACTGATTTGCTTTTACTGCACGATAGAATTGGAACAGATGAAAGATGAGAGTTTTTGGTCTCTATATAGCGTGTAAGATGAAAGTCTCAAGCCTTTGTACGTTGTGTCGTTGCCTTCTCATCTTGCGCCCATGAAGCAAGGGAGAAAGATCAGCGTTTCAGGTCTATGTAAGCTGCAATATCATCATTGCCTTCTCTGCTAGTTCTCTCTATCACGATGGAGGCAAAATATAGGAGATTCAGACCTCTGCGCGAGCCTGTAATCGCTTCCCAGGCTCGATCGCGGCTCTATCGCACAGAAGGACGTGGGAGGAGAAAGATGGGAGATTCGGGTTTCTGTTGCAAACCTGATCAATTATTTTCAGGCCACAATTCTTTCTTCTTTCTGGATTGAAACTCTTTGATACCAATTTGATAGGATCCAAATTAGAAATGACATGAATTTCCAAAAAAGTTAGGGCAAGTATTTGCCTTTAATAATCCAAATAATTCAACACGAATACAAAAATAAAAACCTACATTTGAAGAGGTTAACGATCTAAATTCCTACAATTCGAGAGGTAAGAAATCTCCCCCAAATCCTAAACCTATGACTTAGCATAATAATCTCATGCATAACCCTAACCCTTAAATATTAAGCTCTATTTATAACCAAAAAAAATAATAATAAAAGACCGATTTTCACTTATGCTAACAAAAAATAAACTTGTCCTCGTGCCAATGCGTAACAGAAAGCCATGTCAGGTACAATAACCAAACTGTTCAATAATCCCGCAGGATGGATTTTAGAGATGAAAAATTACAAAAAGAACTAAAGCATGTAAGAGCTACCTGAACACACACAGCAATGATGTCGGCAAAGCGAGAGAGTGATTTTGCAGGATATATTCCATTGAGTGAAGGATCAACCATTTTCGCCAAAGCATCGATATCATGAAGTTGAGGCATAGCCCATCTTACCAGAGACTGCTCTGATCTAACTCGAGAACTGAAAGATTGAAAATAATACAAAAATAAACATAGATCGAAAAAAAATCAAAATGAATTAGAAAAGTCCAAAGCAAAGGTATACTCATTAACATACCCGTCCAGCGGTTTTCGACCTGTTAATAGTTCTAACATCATCACACCAAAGCTATAAACATCACTCTTTATCGTGTAAATTCCGGACATTACAAATTCCGGTGCGCTGTAACCAAACGAGGGCATCATCTCAGTCGAAAGCTGCAAATTGTATCAAAAATAGTGCTTTTAGATCATCAAAATTTTCTAAAAGAGCACTTACATACGTACCCCAATTCTTATGCATTTACATCTCTAGCACCTAAACTTATTATTTACATGAATACCACTAAAATCTTTAACATTGCATCTAGATTACCACCATCACTACCTTTTTAAAAGTGAAATACACGTTTTTATGCATGGGATTATGACACCAACGAGCTACAAGTGTAAAAATCAAACTTCGGGTTTTGGATATATAAATATATAAGAATAGTGTGGTGTGTATGCTATATTTCTCATTTCTAAAATCAATATGTACGACAAATAAATAAATGTGAGCACTCATATGTAGCAGTTTAGCATGGCTGGTGTAGAGATATGCCTGTCTTTCAGTATTGTGAGTTAATGCAGATAGTCCACAGTCTGATAAGTGTGGATTGAGATCCTCATCCAATAAGATGTTTGCAGATTTCAAGCTCTTATGTAGAACAGACGGCGAGCATACTTCATGTAGGTACCTGTGAAGTTTTTTTAGATATCTATGGTAAATAATGCATGGCATGAAGATCAAATTGTAAAAGCCAAATTTGTTTCACTGTAAGTGCCTGAAATTGATAGGATCATAAATTTGATGAGTGAGTTGGCAAATGTCTGGTTGAAAATAAATGGAAATAAGATCTCATTTTAGGAACTCCTCATAGAAAAGTAATTAGTGAGTTTCAATCAGGAGAGCCAAAGAATAATTTTCAGTCTTTTCTTTAATTTTAATAAAAATAAAATTATGGTAAATTAATGGGATGTGAATTCAAGCATTATTTTTTACTTATGATAGTAATAAAATAATATTAAATTAATGAAAAGATGAATTAAGGTTATTTTTACATATAAAAATTTAGTGGAAATTAATTTAAATGTGGGTAGTAAAATGAAACCCATCAAACCCCAAACAAACACAAAGTGTGGGCATCAATTTGGCTTAATGTGTCAAGTTTGGGTCCAACCAAAAAATGCCTCAGACTCAAATATAGCAAATCTGATTTCAACTTAACAAAATGCGAACTTGACTCAACTAAATTGGAACCCAACAAGACACGACATAAATAATACCTAAGCCGTCTAGGGCTAGTGTCAAACCAACCATAAATGAAAATGATTATTTAAACTGAAAAATACAACTTCAAAAAAGAAAACAAAAGTTACACTTTCCAACGAAGTTTTTTAATAAAGACGAAAAAATAGTAGAATCAAATGGATTAAGACATTTATTTTAAGAAAATCCAACCCAATCGTGACCTGATTCACACACGGCTTGATCCAAATCTACAAATTTTCATGTCACATGAGAGGATGATTTTTTTTTGTCTGGTCAAATACTAACACCCCAAAAAGTAAGTTTACCTGAAGCCATTCATGCAAAACAGAAACTATCACTTCAACCCACTTAGCTAACCTCCATAACAGAGATTCAACATTTCCAAACACATAGTGACACAAATTGGTCTTTAGCGTTCAAGATACTGTAAATACAATAAACTTACTCGAGAGCTCTGGCAGTGCCAAGCGCAACTTTTACGCGAGCATTCCAACTAAGTGTTCTGCTATCATCAGTAAAATGCAGCCTGTCATGCAATGCTCCATTTGAAATGTGCTCATAAACCAAAAGGTGTTGACCATGTTCGGCACAATATCCTACTAGAGCTGTAATGTTGGGGTGTCTCAGATGCGATATGTTTGAAACAGCCTCGAGAAATTCTTCTTCATCTCGCAAGAACAATGCTGCACTATCTAGCTTCTTGACAGCCAAAATCTAGGCAAAATAAAAAGTTTAAGAAAGTTTAAAAAGTTTTTCTCGGTAGTGCTTTGAAAGACTGCTTGTCCTGTAAGTTAAGGACCCATCATATTTGACACTTAATAAACAAAAAAAGTTGAAATGAAAAATCAAATTACGCCTGATACATTTAATATAACGCAACATTGAAAATTTAAAGGCGAAGGATATGACACATTCGACTCAAATTCCATTTTAGTTGCAATCACTGTGCAGCAAAAGTAGAAATCTTGAATTATTTCATAAAATTTAACAAACGAGAATAAATGAGAAGTCTTAGGGATCATAGACATAGATAACAAACTTATCCATTAAGACATAGCATTGTTAATTTCTCCCTTTAAGTGTCTGATAGCAGAGTATTTAGAGTAATTTCAGGTGAAATGGAACATAACAGACATTTAATTGTCATATTTAGTTTTGATTCTTAATGCTTCAGAATACAGGGCAAGACCGTCAAAAAGTTTGTTTTGCTGCCTAATTATGAAAACTAAGCTTGAAGATTAGAATTCTAATTTTAAATGTAATAAAATTGAAGAATCCTATTCAGATGACGCTATAAAGAACTCTTAAAAACAACTGATTCTGCTGCTTCAATTATGATTTTGATCGTTCAAGTGAGAGAGTCTTATTAGGTCAGGCCATTGCTTCTCAATTAAAGAATGAAAAGTAAATTCATCGAGATAAAGCTTTTTTGTGTCAAAATAGTCCTCCGACCCTTTATGGGGGTTTATTTTAATCCCAAAATCTATAAAAGTGTCAATTTAGTTCTAATTATTTTAAGATAAACTGAAATTAGTCCCAACGGAGGACAATTTAAGCCCCAATTTAAAGAGGGAGGACTAATTTGGCACTTTATCGACTCTAGGACTAAGATGATCCCTTGTAACTAGTCAGAGGATTATTTTGACATTTACTCAATAAGATAATTTGATTTGAAAGCATGCGACCAATTAAAAACGACATTTTGAATACTAAAACTGAAAATAAAGACGAATGAAATTTTCAGTACCTTTGAATTGGAAAATTCCGCCCTATAAACACGACCAAGGGAACCTTCGCCAATAAGGTATTCCTGGCTAAAGCTATTTGTTGCAGTCTGAAGAGAAGCAACACTATAATAAGCTGCAGTGATAGGTACTCTTGGTATCCTCGCAGATCCACTTTTCCCACTTAGCTTATCGCCCGTCATTTTATTAGAAGGTGGTGACTTCAATTGAGTTGAAAAGGGAGAGCTTCTGAGTTTATGATCTCCAATCCCTTTGTTCACTTTAGTAGTAATATGCATTTAGTGAAGAACAGTTAGCCGTTGGAAACATTCAATTTTATTACTCTACATCAAAATATAAGAAAATAAAATGCAATTTAGATTTTTAAAAAACGGCTCATTTAGTTGATAGATGAAAAGCACATTGTGGATGTTGATTTTACTTTTCACTCATTTTAAATGCTAAAACTAAATCATTTGGGTATTTGTAAGTTTAAAATCAAAGTTGATTTCTAACCTTTCTCTAAACTTACACTTTGAAGGTCAATGGCAATACCATTCAACCCATTGGTTGGTGGACTTCTAATTATGTTAAAAAAATGATGTATCTAATCACTATATTTCAATGCCGTTTTAAACTTCAACCAAACTTTGAAAATGAAGTTTGTGAAAATCAAATATCTTAATACATATTTGGACAAAAATTTCCAACATCAAATCATCAAGTGCCAGATATAGAGAAAGTCTGCTCCTCTAGTTGGCGAAGCAGTGGCACAAACAAGAAAGCAATAGGCAGATGTTGACCGTTGAAGAAACAAAGGTCTTATGGTGGTGCCATCTGGACCACAAGAGGATTTCAATGCGACAACAATTTGTTACTAAAAGGGCTAGAAATGATGAAATGAGGAGAAAAAAAAAAAGAACAATGGTAACTTTTGGCTATAAATAAAATAGTTTGAAGCAAGCCAATACTAAAATCACTCATTTGAAAAAAAAAAAATCGGTATAGCTGACTTAGTTAACTTGCATTGTAATTATTCCTTACAATTAGTTTTAAGCCGATTTTTTAATATGCTCATCTTTGAATGACTGTGCTCTTAAAAGCAGCAGTCAAGAGTTCAGGTCTTGCAAAATTAAACTGATACACCCTCAGTGATACTAAAAGAAAAACAGGCAAAAGAAAAAAAAAAAAAAACTTTCTAAAATACACACATGAACAAGTTCTGACAATCAAAATTTGAAATAATCTATTTTTACCTTTCCATAACATATATTGATACCGTTCGAAGGAGCATAGAATGTATGAGAAAATAAAAAATAATAATAAAAAAAAAGCATTAGGAAAGCTGCAGGTTGGGTCTTAGGAGCCGGCGAATGGATGCCGGCTGGATTCCGGCTTAAAAGGCAAGATGACAGCAAGCTAGAAGTATCCGTGAGAGAATCTCACGTGTAATCATAGTAGAAGTCACATTCCATCTATAAGATAACCAAGTCATTATAATATTGTGTCATTGCCTTCAATCCTTGTTTGGTCTCGTGAATCGTATTAGAAACTTCATAGAGTTGTCCAGAATTCCCTAGTCCAAGTAGGTATCTCGAACGACAGCCTGAAGGCACTAACAGACGAAAGAAACAGGTACAAACAAACAATAGAGGTCTCCATGGAATTAGTCAGTCATAACATAAACATGGAGTTCTCCACGGACTTCTCCACTTCCCATACTACATATGTTAGGTTAGTCTTTGGAGGTTCACGAACCGCACCTGTGAGGCGGCTGAATTTACCTCGACCTTTAACGAACGACAAAATAGGTTAGGACCATTGAAGGAAAGTCGAGTCATTGAGTTTGTGAGTGGTAATCAAGTAATTCATGGGGTTGTCAGGGATTGAGGTAGGCGTCGATCCTCCGGTGGACTCAAGGCGAATGTCGGATAAAAGTTCGATAGTGGAGGAATCTGCCATGACTCTGACAAAGCCAAAGGTGAGGTTGGTGTGAGACATAAACGTAGACGATCCCTTACGCATTTAACAACAAATAGGGCATACAGGGGAAGATTCTAGCTGGCAGGAGGAAGGTCCAGCCGATAGGAGGGCCTGCAGGAGAAAGATATGGCTATAGAAGGAAGTTTCGGCGGTCCTGGAAGAAGATATGGCTGGCAGAAGGGAGGAGGTAGTCGGACAACCAAATGAGGAGAGACTAGCGACAGGAGAGCCTACAGGAATGGGTACTGGCAGTTGAAACCTGCAGGGGAGAGACCGGCGGCAGTAGAGCCTGTAGGGAAGGAATCCAGCAGATGAAAAACTATAGGGGAAGGCTGCTGGAAAGTTTTGGCACTTAAGTTAATGTCCTGGCGGCTATGGTAAGATGTGTGGCTTTGATACCATGTAAATTTTGGGGATTGAGTTGGACAATATTATTGCTATTGAAAGGGGAATAAATACAGGATACAATAGTTCTAACATAGGAAAAATATAATACATAAATCTTTACCCAATAATTACTCAATCATAAATGAAAGCCATGAACTAGGAAATACAAAAAATAGAAAATAACCAGAAAGGAAACTAAATAATTTCTAACAAATAATAATAGTCCGTATTGCAGAAGTTGACGACCCGGCATCCGCAAGAATTAGTGGTGGGCTCCAAGATTGGGCTTATCAACTTAATCCCTCTGTTACTGCCATAGTTCCCTTAAAAATTTTCACAAAATTTACTTTGCACCTCAGAACTTTTCAATCCAAGCTCAACATAATTTGGGACACAAACTCTAACATGGTTTAAGCGCATTCCCAATACCTAATGTTTTAAACAAACAAAGGTTCAAGTATGGACCAACGAGAAGCATTCAAACAAGGGTATGGGATGATGCAAAAGCACCTACAGGATTATGGGATCACAAATTTTGCGATTCCGAATTGCAAGGGATCTGCTATCCCAAACAGTGGGATTTGACAAGTATGAGCCGCCCAACTTTTCGTATTTACCAAGTTTTTATTTTCTTTTTTCTCTTCATCTTGTTCTGATTTATTTCCTATTCTTTATTTTTAGGGTTATTTATATCAAGAGTTTGTTTATGTATTGTTTGGGCCATTTTGAGACTTACACTTTTTTTATGTATTGAGAAATTGTATTACTTATTTATGATCTAAGGATTTTGTTTCCATTCTTTTTGCAGACGGTGTGCAATAAGCAGGATACATGCACAGTGTGCATGTAGCTTGCCTAGGAACGAGTGGTGGAATCTACTCGCTACCCATATGTATCTCGCTGATTCCCCATCCAAGCCGCTTTTTTAGCCAGGACAGTCATCAAACATCGTCTATCTTTCTCCAAACATCATTGATCGCCCATATTATCATCCCCTTGCTATTCCACAACTATCTCCCAGCTATACCCGCTTCCCAAACACCTTCTAGGATCCCTAGAACGGTATCATGGGCTAACATATTCTTACTAGCAACAAGGTAATACCCCCTGCTTAAATCATAAACCCAAATCCATATCCATATTGTGAATTATGACATTGAGAGTGCATAAAACAAATGTACATAATGAAATTGCAATAAAAAGTTTCTAAAAATACCTCCCTATACGCCAAATATCACAACCATTATTAGAAATCTTTTGCATTGCTAAAATATCTATTTTTGGGTGATTAAAAATTTAGATACATCTCTCTCTCACCCTCTCACCCCCTCACTCATTTTTTTGGGTCATTTCAGAGGCTGTTGATCATAAAAATAATGTAGAATCTGAGTTTTAAACTGGCATTGCAATTTCAGGAGTTAGAACAAATAAAAGTGAAAAGAATAATCATAGAATTAAATTAAAGGGTACCATAGCCGAAAGAAGATGTGCAAATAAGAATCAAAGTAGAGGGTGCATACCAAGATATTGTTGAGCAGAACTTGTTTGTACATTTGAAGAGACGGGCTCTTTGGTTCGAAAATTCCACTCTGTTGGTACATGTGAAGAAATATAATCTGAAAATTGATTCCATTCTCCTGGAGAGAAACACCAACAGTTTAAGGAAATGGATCCAAACCTTTTCAGTTAAAAACTTAAGAAGACTGGTGTCTATCATTATGCATGTTTTATTTTAAAAAAATTTTAAGTTATCTAATGAAATAGCATCATCGAATGAGTTCAAGTCCATAAGCCTCAGATAGAAACTTTAAAGGAAATTTACATACATACCAGTCAATTTTTACGCATTTCCATATCTAATACCTAAAGTTTGATATTTACATTTATAACACCTTGGTATTAAAAGTCTGCGAATGAAAATGTGCACTTTTAAAAAATAAATGATAGTGGGATTTTTTATGTGATGTCAAAGATTTGAGTGTTATGTACGTAAATATGAAAGTTTATGCGTTAGATATGTAAGCATATAAGACTTTTTTGGTATGCATGTAAATGTCCCAAATTATAAATGCTAAAATGCCAAATTCTTCTTACATCATTCATCTTTTTTTAAAAGAGTGCAAATAATTTGTAATATAGCACACCATGCAATTGTCGAGAAGTATAATCCCCAGCCTCACAATCATATTTCATCACATATTATACAAATAAGTCTATTTTTGGGGGTTTTGTTTGGCAACAGAATCTAAAAAAGTGAGTGGAATATGATAGAATCTCCAAATACCGTACCTTCTAAAAAATTTATAACAATTAGAAAAAAAAAGAATCTAGATGAGGGAAAATTATCTTACTATATCAGCATAAATTATCATAAAAATTACAAAAAACTGTAAGATTACAAATTATCCCCATCATTGTCATCACCATTAGCCTCATCCCCCTATTATAGGTAAGCTTTACGAATTCTTCCTCTTAATTATTTCTACCAAGTTAAAAACTTTGTTCAAATAATTTTAAAAACGAAAAATTTTTTTCATCCAGGTAATATTCAACACAAAACTTTCCATTATTAGACTAGAAAATACAAATATATATACAAATGAAAGAAAACTGTACCTTTATGTGCGCCAACAGGAGGAGATCCCACAAAGTGCCTCAATTTATTTTGGTTCTGATTATCCTTCTTAGACTTGTAAAGGAAGAAAAGTGTAGCAAGCACCGCACATGACGCGAAGGCAACTGAGCCAGCAACTATGCCAGTTAAAGCACCTGCAGCCAGACTTCTAGTGTTGCTGCTACTTCTGTTGATAGTGCTCGTGTTCTGCCTATCTGCACCATTTGGTGGATTTGCTGGTGCTTCGCTGTGATTATGATGATTATTATGTGGTAAATGGGGAGGTGGTGGAGTATAAGGAGGTGGCGGAGGAGCAGGAACATTCTCAAAGGAGTTTCCTTCANTTCAATTCTGCAAAAAAAAAAAAAAAAAAAAATACAAATATATTACAAATGAAGAAAATTAAATTGGTCATAGAAAAGAAGAAATGTGGTTGAACAATTACCTGAGGTTTGGAATAGAATGGAAGCTCTGGGGAATCCATCCAGTGAAGTGATTATTTGCAATGTCTCTATTTTAAAAGAAAACGCAAATGGATAAACATATATATACTAAAAGAGAAAATTGTTAAAATAGTCCCCGACTCTTTGTAGGGAGTCATTTTAGTCTCAGATTGTATAAAAATGCGTATTTAATTCCCAAAATCCTTTACTATGGGCCGAAATGGTCCTTACGAAGAACTATTTCTGCCCTAATTTAAAGAGTTCGGGACTAATTTGACAACTTTTATAGACTCTAAGACTAAAATGGTATCATGGAAATAGCCAGGAGACTAATATAACAGTTTACTCTATTAAAAGCTAGAGAAACATAATGAGTGAAGAAATAAGTTTGACTTACAAATTAATTAAATCAAGGTTGGAAAGAACATTTACTGAACCCGCAAGCTGATTATTTTGCAAATAACTGAAAAAAGTAGTTAAGGGAAAGGAAAATGCGTGTATAGAGAAACACATTAATAATCATGTAGTTCACTTACAGATTAGAAAGATTTGACAACAAACTCAAAGAAATTGGAAGATCTCCGCTTAGGAAATTGAAAGATAGGTCTCTGCCATGACAGTGCCAATAAAGGTACATGTGTAGATGGGAAGATAATAAGTTTCATAGGAAAACAGTGAAATCTGAAGTACAATATTAGCCAACCGAAATACATTTTAAGGGAAATGAAAGCATAATAGAAATAGCAAATATTAATCAAAATCAGGAGTTTAGTTTTTGTAAGTATTCACATCTGTTAAATAATCACTTGCATGAAATAATATGGCCATAACATTCAAAAATGCATCATGGTACTGCCCTAGCAGACGAAAAAAATATGACATGCATGGTTGCTGCCTTTGTAAACGAAAAAAATATGACATGCATCAGATGAAAAGCAAAATGTCAATATTGCAAGGGCATTTTTTAACATGGAAAGTTAATTATTCAAGCCAAGAGATAATAATATAATTCATGAAGTGCAACATATGTGAGCAACACAGACAATTGTAATCGGCAGAACCAAACCAACGCTAAAATACTAAAGCAATTATATAAGCTTATGTGATATGCTACAATTCTTATTCTGTTATACTTATTAGCCATAAAACCACTATCAGTGGTCACAACACAAGCTTCACGCCCACTGCCAGAGGCAGTTAGACATAACATCACCTTATGCCTTTATATTTTGACTTTACTATGTAATTATAGAGCATAGAATATACAGATATGCCAAGCTTGCTTTCTCAGGAAACGTTTTTCTCCTTTCTTCCTCTTTGGTTGTTATGGTATCAGAGATCGCCTGATCGTCATGAGAAGAAGAATTGAAGCTTTCTGGTCAACTCCTGGTAAGTATTCCTATAAGCATCTTCGTCTCTCCCCCCACTCTTTTCCTGATGGACGAAGCAACCATATTCGAGTGCCAATATACAATATTACCCACCCAAACCATTAATATACCTCCCTCCCTCAAGTTTCTTGCATCTCAGCTCAAACAGTTCTCTCATAGCCCACTAATTTCCGCAACATACCATGTGTGGCGAGCTCACATCCTCAAACTTTTTTCGGCAAACAGATTTGAAGGGTTTCTCAGCGGCATAAACAGGTGCCCTTGTTATATTTTTATTTATGACTCACTTTTATTTTAATAACTTATGAGATTTATTTTTAATAACTTAAGTTATTAATTTTCATAACTCATAACTTATGTCATAAATTATGACAACTTATGATATTTATTTTGATAACTTAAGTTATTTATTTTCTTAACTCATAACTTATGTCATAATTTATGATAACTTATGATATTTATTTTTGTAACTCTATAACCCCTAAAATAAATAAATGTTACTAACTTATGTCATTGATTTTATTAATAAAAATCAATTAATTTATTAAATTATCATAAATCCTATTGGTTAGTAACCCCCTTGATGGATGGTGGATAAATAGAGCATGAATTTGAGAATGGGTCCTCTCTCTACCCAACACACCTCGTACATTTCTCTCCATCAGAAAGTACAGAAAGTTTTAAGGGATTAGAGAGAGAAACTCCATCTCTTCAAGATCAAATTTGTTCATCATGAATACAGGTATGCGTCGCTTTATTTTTTCATATGTAAAAATCATGAATTTAAAAGATCTTGGCTATTATGTACTTTTCTTTTGAAATTTGTGTATAAAGTTGAAACATGAATTTTCTAACATGTGGTATCAGAGCCTTGATTACTAAATTTATGATTTTTCATATAATTTTATTTGTGTTAATTGTAATAAATTTCCGCTGTGAATTAGTTTTTTAATTAGATCAATAAAACTAAAGTAAATTGATATGATTGAAATTATTATTTATTTAATATCTATGTAATGTTTAATTTGTTAGTCACCAAAGTGACCAAATTAATAAGTTTAATAGATATTAAATTAAATAAATTCAATTAATCAAGAGTATGTGATGCTTGTTATGAAATAATTAAATATTTTATAAAAAAAAAAATTAAAATTCGTTGATTATAAAATATTTTTAGATCGCCCAAAGGTTGATCATTTGTTTTATAATCATTGAATATAATTGTATATTTATATACTAAGTTAAGGTATGTTTATATATCCAAAGATAATAGACATGTCTAACTTGAATACAAGCAATTATCAATTATGTTAAATTTAAGTCAAACATCAATTATGTTTATTATCGTGTATTGTTATATCACCCAAAGGAGATTTCAATACGCTATTATTATTATGATAATTATTTTAATCTGATTTTATATGAATATCTATGTAAGTTTAATGTTCGAAGCATTAATATACGAGCATGTTTTATTTATTTGCAGTAACTACTCCTGTTTCTCTTCATTCGCAAGCTACATCTATTCAAACTTTTAATGGGCTTAATTTCTCTGAATGGCGTGAGCAAGTCCAGTTTCACCTTGGTGTTCTGGATCTTGATTTATCACTTACGACTGAGAAACCCCCTGCTCTTACTGATTCTAGCAGTGCTGAGCAAATATCTTTCTATAAAGCTTGGGAAAAATCGAATAGATTAAGCTTAATGTTTATGCGAATGACTGTAGCAAACAACATAAAGTGTACATTTTCTAACACTGAAAGTGCTAAGGAATTTATGAAATTTGCTGAGAATTGTTCTCAGTCTGACTCTGCTGATAAGTCTCTTGCTGGGACACTATTAAGTACGTTAACCAACATGAAATTTGATGGTTCTCGTACCATGCATGAGCATGTCGTTGAAATGACGAACATAGCAGCAAGACTTAAGACCCTAGGAATGGAAGTGAATGAAAATTTCCTTGTGCAATTTATCATTAACTCCTTGCCTCCTGAGTATGGTCCATTTCACATGAACTACAACACTATGAAAGATAAGTGGAATGTGAATGAACTACAATGTATGCTCATTCAAGAGGAAGCAAGGCTTAAGAAAGGAACAAATCACTCCATTAATCTCATGGGTAATCAAAGAAGAGCTGTAAAGAAACCTGGAAAGAAGAATGGGAAGGGCAAGCAAGGACCACTAAAGATTAATGTGTCATCTGCCCCAATTCACAAAGAGGAATACAAAGGAATTAAGTGTCACTTTTGCAGAAAGCCTGGACACTATCAAAATGAGTGTCAAAAGCGCAAAGACTGGTTCGAAAAGAAAGGTAAACCTTGTGTTTCTGTATGTTTCGAATCAAATTTGACAGAAGTTCCTTATAATACCTGGTGGATTGATTCTGGTTGTACCACTCATGTTTCTAATACGATGCAGGGATTCCTTACAACCCAAATCATAAACCCAAATGAACAATTTGTCTTCATGGGAAACCGAGTCAAAGCGCCAGTTGAAGCTATTGGAACCTATCGGTTGATTTTAGATACTGGACATCATTTAGACCTTTTTCAAACATTTTATGTCCCTTCTATTTCTCGTAATTTGATTTCGTTGTCTAAACTTGATTCTATTGGATACTCATTTAAATTTGGAAATGGTTGTTTTAGTTTGTTTAAACACAATCATCTCATAGGTTCTGGTATTCTTTGTGATGGCCTATACAAGCTTAAACTTGATAACCTTTTCTCTGAGAATTTGATGACTTTGCATCATAATATTGGTACTAAACGTGGTTTTATGAATGAAAGTTCAGCTTATTTGTGGCATAAACGTTTGGGTCATATATCCAAAGAAAGAATTGAAAGATTAGTAAAGAATAAAATTCTTAATGAATTAGATTTTACTGATCTTGGTATCTGTGTGAATTGTATTAAAGGAAAACACACAATTCACACACTTAAGAAAGCCGCCACAAGAAGCACACAGCTCCTTGAAATTATACACACTGATATTTGTGGACCTTTTGATGTTCCATCTTTTGGTGGAGAGAAATACTTTATCACCTTTATTGATGATTTTTCACGTTATGGGTATGTCTATTTATTGCATCAAAAATCTCAAGCTATAGATGCCTTAAAGGTGTATATAACCGAGGTTGAGAGACAATTAGACAGAAAAGTGAAAATTATCAGATCTGATAGAGGGGGTGAATATTATGGAACTTATAATGAATCTGGACAATGTCCAGGTCCATTTGCTAAATTCCTTCAAACTAATGGCATATGTGCTCAATACACTATGCCAGGAACACCACAGCAAAATGGTGTTGCAGAAAGGCGAAATCGTACTCTAATGGAAATGGTTAGGAGTATGATGAGTAATTCTTCTTTACCCTCATTATTGTGGATGCATGCTTTAAAGACCGCTGCATATTTATTAAACAGGATTCCTAGTAAGGCAGTTCCAAAGACTCCTTTTGAACTGTGGACAGGAAGGAAACCTAGTTTAAGGCACCTGCGTGTTTGGGGTTGCCCAGCGGAAATAAGGTTATATAATCCACATGAAAAGAAACTGGACTCAAGAACAACCAGTGGTTTCTTCATTGGTTATCCAGAAAAATCTAAAGGGTATAGATTTTATTGTCCTAATCACAGTACAAGAATTATTGAAACTGGAAATGCTAAGTTCATTGAAAATGGTGAAGTTAGTGGGAGTTTGGAACCACATAAAGTGGAGATCCAAGAAATTAGGGTTCAAGTTCCTTTACCCAAAATTTCTTCTCAAGTTGTTGTTCCTACAGTTGTTGAACATTTTGACAACTTACAAGAACAACAAATATATGATCAAATACCCCACAATGAAACTGTCACTAATGAACCTACATTAGATGAACCACATGAAGTAGTACTTAGAAAGTCTCAAAGACAAAAACGATCTGCTATTTCCGATGATTATGTGGTTTATCTTCATGAATCTGAATTTGACTTGGGAGTCAATGAAGATCCAGTTTCATTTTCACAAGCCATAAAAAGTGCAAATTCTTCTAAATGGTTAGATGCAATGAAAGTTGAGTTGAAATCGAGGGATCACAACAAAGTCTGGGATATCGTTGAATTGTCTGAAGGTTGTAAAAGAGTCAGGTATAAATGGGTATTTAAGACTAAGCGCGATTCGAATGGCAATATTGAACGATATAAAACCAGACTTGTTGCCAAA